>JAENRP010000193.1:776-37353 GCA_024741835.1 Diplocarpon mali
ATCTATATTTAGACATCATAATCCTGTATCCTCTATCGTTCATCCACCCACCACCCACAACAACAAACCCATCACACCCCCCCCCAGTCTTCCGCGCTAAAAGACTAAATCCCAGGAGGAACAATCCCAAATCTATGCGCAATCGTCTATATCATCATCACCACAACGCCCTCTTTCAACATCATCCGACGCACTGCCCTCTGCATCGCTTCGCCTCGCTTCCCATCGCGACGACGACTGCGTTTCAGGCGGGTCGAGGCTGATTCGGAGCATCGAGGTCGTTGGGCGCATCCAACGTCGATTCCGCCCTGCAACCGCACCGCGCCGCTCAGCTTCCCCACCAACCTCATCACCTCTGATACACGGGACGGCAGACTCCAGCGCCGAGGAATTTGCGCTCGAAGGCCTGCAATCGGCGTGCTCCCGGATCACCCAAGTCGACGGCCCTCGACAGCAATCCCCCCCCGCCCCCCTCAGAACCTGCCACCGTCCCGAGCCTCGTCGGTCCTCCATCGTCCCCAAGGAGTGGCATTAATTCACGACCAACGTCCCCCCTCCAGCCCCCGCAAGCTCGGCTCGGCGCGTCGCCATCATGGGAAGACGCAAGATTGAGATCAAGGCGATCAAGGATGACCGGAATCGTTCAGTGTAAGTTGTGGCTGTCTCGGGCTCGTGGGGCGCCAACATCTCCGCCCCCTCCCCTTTCTCAGAAGAACGAGAGAACGAAAAGAAAAGAAGAGAAGGAGAAGAGAGGAGGAAGAAGGAGAAGTAGCAGAAGAAGGAAGAGAAGGAAAGGATAAAAGAATAAAAGGAAAAAAGAAAAAAGAAAAACGAGAAAAAGAAGGGAAAAAACAAAAAAAAAAAACAAAAACCTCTGCTGATCCCGACCCCCCTAGGACGTTCCTCAAGCGCAAAGGCGGCCTGTTCAAGAAGGCGCATGAGCTTTCCGTCCTCTGCTCCGTCGACGTCGCCGTCGTCATCTTTGGCAACAACAAGAAGCTGTACGAGTACTCGAGCAGTGACATCGGCGAGATCATGACCCGATACCAATACGTACGTGTCGGAGCCGCGGCCACCGGCGCCGGGACGAGAAGAGGCTAACCGGTGCGGCAGTACGGCGTCGCGAATGAGCACAAGGGCCCGGCCGACTTTGACGGCAAGGGCAAGCTGGACGACGACGACGACGACGACGACGGCTCGCTGCCCTCGCACCACGGCTCGGTCGAGCCGCAGATGCTGCCGCCGCAGTTCCAGAACCAGGCCAACTTCCAGCACATCCGGCACCACACCCCCTCGGCCTCGCCGCCCATCGCGAACATCATCTTCCCCCACCACGCGCAGCCGCGGCAGCACACGCCGCAGCCCCAATCGGGCTCCCGGCCCTCGTCGCGGAACGCCCTCCACCGGACGAGCTCGAACCTGGTGCCGCCGCCGCCGCCGCAGCAGCCGCCGCCGCCGCCGCCGCATGCCATGGCCCCCAACGGCTACGCCTACATGCCGAGTCCCGCCATGTATAACGCGCCGAACGGGTCGGCGCTGCCGCAGCACATGCAGCAGGGGCCCCCGAGGAGCGTCGGCCTCCCCCAGCACGGGTCGCCGTACGCGAGTTATGGACCATCCCCGCCGCAGCCGCCGCAGCCGCCGCAGACGCCGCCGCACCCGTACCCGCAGCAGGTCCAGCAACTGTACGCCGAGGAGCAGCGCAGGTCCATGACCCCGTCCTTCCCGCACGAGAGGCCGCAATCCCGGTCGCCGCCGCAGCCGCCCAAGCCGCCGCAGCACCAGCCGCCGCCGCACCATCAGCCGCCGCCGCCGCCGCACCAGCAGCACCAGCCGCACCAGCAGCACCAGCAGCAGCACCAGCAGCACCAGCACCAGCACCAGCACCAGCAGCCGCCACCCCCCCCGCACCCGCACCAGCCCGCCCCTCGGTCGGAAGCAGAGGCCCCGCACGCGGCCCCGCAGCAGATGCTCCAGCCGGTCAAGAGGATGTCGACCAAGTCGCGCAGCATCTTCACGCCCATCGACGAGTCGCGCTCGATCCTCTCGCAGCACTGGGCCTCGTCGACGTCCAACGTCGAGCCCAGCCGCGCCGAGTTCCCGCCGCACTTGGGGGGCCTGGCGCAGTCGCTGGACGTCGCGGCCGGCACCCGGATCAAGCACGACCCCTCCCCCCCGCCGCCGCTGCTCCACGACCCGAGCCACCACCCGAGCCACCACCCGAGCCTCTCCCTGACCTCGGGGCCGGAGGACTTCCCCCCCCCCTCCCGGTCCAGCTCGGGGCCGCTGGGGGCCGGGAAGCGGCCGGTGCTGAAGGTCCAGATCCCCGACGAGCCGTCGGAAGGCGACTCGAGCGCCAGCCCTCGGTCGGGGAACGCGGCCGGCCCCAACGGCCCGCCCACCGGCCCGCCCACCGCGGACGCCAACCCCGGCGTCGTCCTCCCGCCGCCCTCGCCCTCGGCCTCGGCCCTGCTCTCCGCCGGCGCCTCCGGCCCCCCCAACCCCTTTGCGCGCCCGCACCCGCACCCGCCCCCGGCCAACGCCAACAGCGGCAGCAACAGTAATAGCAGTAATAGTAATCTCACGAATAACCCCCCCGCCGCCGCCGCCGCCGCCGCCCCCCCCAGCACCATCGACACCCCCGCCTCGGCGCTCCCGTCCCGCTTCATGACCAACGAGTTCCTGCCCAGCCCCAGCAGCTTCTACTCGGACTGGCCGAACTACGGCGGCGCCTCGGCCACGCTGCCCAGCCCGCTCAACTTCGCGACGCCGGTGGTGGGGACGGGGCCGAGCTTCCTGCGGGACGACGGGGGCGGCCTGGGCAACGGGAAGCGGAAGTCGCCCGAGGCCGATGGCGGCGACGGCGACGCGAAGCGGCTCAGGATGGATTCCTGAGAGCGCGAGCAATGGTGGGGGGGTTTGGGCGTGGCGGCGCGGCGGAGGGCGCGCCCGGGTCCGAGTCTAATACGGGGGAGTCGATCTCTGGGCCGGGCGGGGCCGTCTGCTCTCTCTCTCTCTCTCTCTCTCTCTCTCTCTCTCCTGTCGCGGCGGCCGTGAGCGTTGGGCGGCGTTGAGACGGCGTCGTGGTACGGGGATCGTTTTCGCTACATATCTACACGCGGCGCGGAAGGAATAATGGGATCGGTGGGCGTGGGGGGTGGCATGCATATGGACGGCGAGCGGGATGGGAAAAACGGCAAGGGGATCTTTAATCATCTGGATATCATAGCGGAAATATTGTGTTTTTGGGTGTTTGATGGTTCTGCATGGCTTTGCGTGGTTTTCTCTCTGTCGTGTTTGTTGTTTGTCGATCATCTCATGTCTACCGTTTCTCTATTGGTTCGGATGTTTGCCATGTAACCTAGTCTCTGGTCTCTGGTTACTCGTGACTGGTTGCTCGGTAGTCACTGATCACGGGTTTGATCACTGGCTGCGGGCGACTGGTCACTGGTCACTGGCTGCTGGTTGCGAATCAATGATTAGGGATCCCCCATCACTGGCCTGATCACCGATCGCTGCTCACTAGGCACGCTACTCATCCATACAAACTCGCTCAGCCGACACCGGCATCTCCACTCTCGACATGCACAGCTCTGGACGGGCGGGCAGCGGGCCCAGGTTGAGTGCTGGTCATCATTTGATTTCTTGCCATCTCTCCTCGCCTCATCTCCTCGTGATCATCTGCCTCTTCGCTTCTCCAGCTCCTCGTCTCATCTCACACTGTTCCTCCGCACCCCCCCCTCCCCCCTCGTCGTGCGAAAGGGAAGAGAGGAGAGAAGGAAGTGGCTCCTTGACTCTCCACGCCGCACGCCACACTCCTGGTTCCGACCCTCCACCTCCTTGCCCTCAGGCCCAGGCTCCGTGCCCTCGACACCAGCCTCCGTCCCCTCAGCTCCTTACTCCCTCAAACGCCAACCCCGACAAAGTCACAAAGTACTAAGAATCAAGCGATCAAACGTGTCCGGACCGCGACGGGCTCCGTGGATGTGCGCGTGCCCCGCGGAGTCGGAGTCCGGGGTCGAGGTCGAGATCAAGGATCATGAACGAGAATCGGGATTGAAACCGAGAACCGGCAGTGAGGATGGATGGGGACGAGGACAGAGGTGGCGCGGCACAGACCCCTCGGCCCACATCAGACACAGAAACGGACAGGACAGCTGGACAGAGCAATTTCAGGGACCCGCGAGCCGCCGCGAGCCAGAGACGTGTCTGCCGGAAAGCGGAGACGATGGGAGCGACGTGCGTGTGTAAATTGCGCTGTTGTGCAAAGAACGGGGAGGGCGAAAAAGATTTTGTAATTGTAAACCTGGACAGTGGAAATCCTGTCTGCCGTGAGATGGTGAAGATAGCCACAGCCACGGCCGAACGTGTGAAAGCGGCTCCAGCGCGTGCCTGAGCCGAGGGAGGGGTCTGGCATGCCCAGCTCGGTCTGTGCACAAGGGATGGGCACGGGGCGTCGCGTGTCGATTTGAAACTTGAACCTTGAAAACATCGACGCTCCAACTCCCGTGAGACACCACTCGCCGCCCTTGGTGTTTCCTCGACACGGGGTTAAGGGGAGCGTCGGGTTTCGGCTTGCTCCTGTGTTTGACGCTCGATTTACCGAGGAGATCTCTCCGCGGAGTGTGGGATCCAGCGGATGACCTTCCGCTCCATTGCTATTAGCGCTTCCTCTTGGAAGAAGATATGCATATCTTTCGAGACGGGCCGCGTCGGAAGCACTGGCCGAGGAGTACAAACCCATCCCTACTCTCCATTCCGCTTGGGAAACCAAGCGAGACAGACAGGCGGCAGGGTGAGATCAGGAAAAGGACGGCGTAGAAGCGCTGAAGCTACCACCAACGCTGGGGCCGAAGCCACCAGTATCAGAACCAAACCCGCCTCCACCAAAGCTGTCATTACCAGGAGCTGACATCGAGCCGTTGAGCATAGGGCAGAGCCTAGGAGCTGTCAGCATGAAACCCTGCAACAAGATGGCAGTGGTGCTTACTTCTTATTAGTCTTGATATGTCCGGCCTGTCCGCAATTGGCACACTTCCGGCTCGTTCCGGTGGGCTTTTCGATGGAAGGTGTTGGTGTAGAGGATGGAGAGACCAAGCCATCTCCAGCGGGTCTGGGGCCCTTGACGTTGATGGTCGAGCTCTTACTAATACCATTCTTGACAGCGTTCTTGCTCTTCTCGCGATGAAGGCGGCGGAGTCTATTCTTCTCCAGACGATCCAGCTCATCCTTGACACTAAGTTCATTAGCTACACTCGTCAAAAGCCGAGGGGACGGGGATTGATTACCGCGCCAAGGCAAGTCTGTCGGTCTCGGAATCTCCTGTCTGTTCTAGTTTGTAGACACTGATGAACTGTAAGTAACGTCGCTGGCAGAACAACTTGGAAGAGCTCTTACTCCATGTCAGCCAGTTTTTCCTCCAACTTGCGCTTGTTGTACATGGTGATGACTTTCTGATCGGTGATGATCTCCTCGACCTCCTCTTCCTGGTTGTATGCGTTGCGGATTGTCCGTGTGATTTTCAGTACCTTCTGCCCAGAGCCCTCGCTGTAGCTACTAAAGGCACCGGGAGAACCTGGAGATGTTCCCCGTGTTTCCCTGGCGGCAGCAAATGAAGGGTTTTCCGGACAATCCGTGTCCATCTCGTCCTTCTGAGTTTGATTGGACAGATCGTTCTTCTGTGCGTTCCAGATGCGGCTAATCGCATCGCTGTAGAGGTTCTGCTGGGCCTTGACATTGTAGTGGTGGCCATTGTTCGCCTTGCGATCAAGTGCGACTCTCGCAGCAGCAGTCGACAACTCACCGTTCTGAATTCCTTCCAGATAGCCACCTTTCATAGAAGTCTTGATCATACTAATGCCAAGTCCGCAACCGGTCGGGTCGCCACCGCCGTGCAGCTCCAGCATCGCCTTTTCGGCAGAAGCCTCCACGAACGCCTTGGTAGTGTTCCAAGGTGCCAGTTTCTGCGCCATACCTTGAGCACCCTCCTGGTAGGTGTCGAGGTCGTCCTTCTCAACAGTATAGCCTGCATCCAAGAGATGGCGGGACCCAACCTGCATAGCATCGATAGAGCAAACATCCTCTGGCTTCACCATGGCTCGAATACCGGCCTGATCAGGAATGGGCCCTTCACTGTCCTTCAATCTCCACATCTTGTCGGGCTTATTGTAAGCCATGAACTCCTTGATCTTCTGCCTGGCCTGCAGATCCGTATGATCGGCGATATGCCTTGTCAGTGCTCCGAGAGAAACCTCCGATTTAGGGTCACGGCGGATCTGTCTAAAGGCAATCATTCTGATTCTGTTCTTGGAAGCGTTAGTGACTCGTCTCGCGTGGGGGCCTGGGATTTCCATCGATGGGAGCTGCTGGCCAGCCACAAAGAGATTGTCAATATTTCGAATGTACCAAGAGGTGCCATCAACGCCTGTGCTGCTCCGCACGACCAAGAAATCATTACTCTTAGGCTCGTGCTTGAATATGGGAGCACGATACATTGCATTGTGAATAGTGCGTACAGTCTCGCCTGGCTCGACGGAGCCAAAGATGGCAAAAGGAGATCTATCCTCGGGCAGGAGAACAGTCGTGTCGCCAACACGATCTGCAGGCTTGGCAGGCGCCTCCTTATCTTCAGCGTTCTTACGACGGTAGTAATTGATGATGCGGTTACCCATGCCAAAGTTCGAGAGAACAGTAGGGTGCTCCTCGCTGTACTCGATCAGGGTAGCAGTTGAATATTGATCGGAAAGAGACAGGTCTTTAGTTGTTTTGTAAGCCTCGACAACAGGCACTTCTCGCATAACTTTGCTCTTCCGTAGGCCAGGCTTTGTAAACTGGACGGACTTCTCGACGAACTTGCCGAACTTCAGCGAAGGCCGATGGTAGCGGCGGGCTTCTGCCACATCGAGCTTTAAACGGTAATACGGCCATTGAAGCTTCTGGGCTGGGAGGGAGTGTTCGATTGCAATATTGCCAACAGTGGCTCGCACCTTGCCATGGTTCTCCTTCAGCAAAGCATAAGCCTCATCGTTGGAGAAATTGAAACGCTGGCGGAGTGTCGATGCAACATCATTACCGCCTCTTTTAAACTTGCCTGAATCCAGGCGCCGGCGTTTGACGTCAGGATTGAACTGTTGGATATCCACGAGGAGGTTCGGATCATTCAGATCGAGGACGACGCGCTTGGCTACTTGAGAAGTCATCTTCTCGAAGTTGTCGAAGTTTGGCATGGGGAAGCGAGGCTTGAACACAAAATCTGGATCCACGGCCTTGCGCTTCTGGGAAGAGCCCAGGAATTCTCTCTCCCAGTCGTCTTGAGCCTCTTCGATCTCCTCAGCCGGCGCCGGGGGCACTGCATCGAGATGCGATTCAAAGTCCGCACAGATTATCTCCAGGTCAAGTAGAGTAAGACCTCCAACCTTGTCTTGTCGAGGAATCGGTGTATAGTCAAATTCATCTTCACTGTCTCCTTCCTCCTCCGATTCGTCCATGATCGCCACGAGTCCCTTGGCCTCAGCCTCAGCCAGCCGAGCGTACTTGTCGCTCTGCGCTGGGCCTGCGGTTCTAAACGACTTTTCGGTGTCTGGCGCCAAGTTCAAACTGACCTTCGTAGGGTTGACGGGCTTTGGGAGCTTGAGCGGGGCTTTTGGAATATAGAAGGCGTGCTTGGGAGGGAAGAGCTGGGTGAAGTCGAGGATGGAGTCTTTCTCATAGCCAGGCCACTCCTCGGCAAGGTATTTGTTAGTTTCTTCTTCGCCCAGTGGCATGTCCGCCTCCTGGCTCGCAACATACGTGGGGAAGTTCAGCTCGCGGAGATCGACTTCAGGTTGCTCAGGTCGCTGAGGGTTTTGAGATTCGAGCGAGGGAAAAGACAATACGCCGTCCTCCTGAGGCATACGCGGGATCTGAGTTTGCTCATCGTGTTCTTCGGGGCGGAAAGGGGAGGAAGCGCGTTCGTTGTCGCCGAAGAGATCATCGTCGTCATCACCAAACAAATCGTCCTTGCCCATCGCATCGTCCGTGAGACCTGGCGCATCATCAAACTTATTACCACTGGCTTCTTCCTCCTCTGGCAGATCGTCGTCGCTGATATCCTCGTAGTCTAGAGCATCGGCGGCCTTGACTCCCATGTCAAGGGGCTTCGACAGGTCAAGCTTTGGGCGGCCATCCTGGGGTTGATCGAACACAGCGAAGACGTCGGCAATGCGCTGGTCATCTTCTTCCTCTTGCCGCTTCCAATCAACCGTCTCGAAGACTGGTTCGTCCTCCATTGTGCCGTCTCTTGCTAGCTGACAAGCAGATGCGCGGGAGGCGTGATAGGTTTTGCTTGTCTGTTTGCAATGTGTACCGCGGAGTTTGTCATTCCGTGGATTGTGGGGTTACTTGGATCCGTATTCCAAGCTGGGATTATTGTTGAAGAAGAAAAGGTGGCGCGAAGAAAAGAACGTGGTGGAGCGCGTAGTCACAGTACTCGGGGGGGGGGGGAGTGAAGGTGAGGTTGAGATTGACGATTAGCAAGGCTGGTCTAAGCTGTATCGGGTCTAGCGGGAGCTCCAAGTTCCTCTGAGCTCCTAGCCCTGCCAGCCTCATTCTCACTCACATCACCATCTAGCTAGATGGCAGTCGTCTGAAAGCCCAGGCCTGGTTCAATCTTATCGAAACTTGACTGGATCTCTCTTGATGATACACCACTACACTACTAGGACAAGTCGAAAGGTCACTGCTCGTTTGTCCTCTTGCATCGATTTACCGGATTCTAGTTGTTCGAAGTCAGGAATAGTGGCAGTTCATACTGTGCTGACCATCTCTGGTATCAGCTCGATCACCGCTATTCCTGTACCTACTTCTTGACTCTACAATACCTTGAAGTTATATACTTCTAGATTCTTGTAACAATAGGTTTCTGAATTCTCTTCCATGCAAAGTTATGGAATTTAGCTTTTGCAGATCTTGAGCCAAGAAAACCCAGGGAGGTCCCTATCCACATCTGCCCGTGCCTTGATATGCCAGTGCTACTCGTAGACTCAATCATGATCAGAACCTGTGATTAAATCACCTCAGTATCAGAATCTTCCAACCCGGTACAACACCCCTCCTCACATTTCATCCGCCGTCCTCCAAATGCATCCGAAATTTCCAAGCTTGAAATCATTGCACCATTCTCATCCTGCAGACGCCTCGGGATCTGCGGCCACGGGTTTGGCGTCTGTGTATCCGCTTTCTACCAAAGAGGAACTGCAGAAACAGTTTGTGGGGAAATCTTTGAAGGATATCAATGGGCCTGCTGCCGTGCTTGATCTGGGCAAAGTCAAGGATAACTGCAATCGCATGTTGGACGCCGTTGAATCCTTGAATCTTGGGTGGAGGGCTCATATCAAGACCCATAAGGTATGTATGTACACCCACTACTTCGTCCTTGCTTTTCAGCATTCAATTGCTCTAATAAATCATTGCACATATCTCTTGACACATAGCAAAGCTCTCTGTAGAACAATGCACAGCTGACTCTTCAAGACCACAGAGTTGACAATGCTCCAAGTAGGAGAAGGCAACGGACCTGTAAATATCATCGTCTCCACCCTCGTAGAAGCAGAGAATATCGTTCCCCTCCTCGTACAATACAGAGACGCCGGCAGAGCCGTTGATGTGAGTTCTCGGCTCCCACTCTTACTATTCAGCAGCTATTGACATTGTTGCAGCTCTTGTACTCGTTTCCCGTCACGCCAGCAGCAGTGGAGCGTCTTTCTCTCATATCCAAGAGATTGGGGCCTAGGTCTCTGTCTTTGATGGTTGATCATCTTGATCAGCTTCCCTCGGTCTCGGCTCTACACACACTAAGCGGACATGCCCCCTCGGTGTTTCTCAAGATTGAGTGAGCGTTTCTTCTTCTTCTTCTTCTTCTTCTTCTTCTTCTTTCTGGCATTCCGTTGCGAGAGAGTTACAAAAAGACCACGATGACCGGATATCATCCATAGACTCAGAACGAGCATCGGCTAACAAAACCCTCCAGCATGGGTGGTAAGCGAGCCGGCGTCCCCCCTCAAACAGCAGAATGCAACACTCTCCTCAGGGCCCTTCTCGCGCGAGAAAAACATGGATCTCTCCACATTCTTGGTCTCTACTCCCACGCTGGGCAATCCTATTCTTCTTCAGCACGCTCTGACGCTCTCGACTTTCTTCGCCAGGAATTCGAAGCATTGCTCGTGACAGCTGACGAGCTACGGGCACTCTCTCCAACCCATCATCCTGTTTTATGTGAGCTTCCACCTTCTCTGCCCAGGCACTTTATCCACTCTACCTAGTCTTCCATGCATATCGAATATCCGCCTTTCCTACCCTTAGACCACAGTTGACCGACCCCCCCCTAGCCGTCGGCGCCACCCCAACCACAACCTCCATCCGCAACCTCCTCATCCCCCACGCCTCCACCGATCCCTCGGAAAGCACCGCAATCGCTGCGCTGCGCGCCACGACTGACCTAATCGTCGCCAACGGCTGTACCGTCGAGGTCCACGCCGGCGTCTATCCAACCCTCGACATCCAGCAGCTCGCCACTCACGCCCTGCCCGCCTCCTCCCTGACCTGGGCCAACCTCGCCCTCACCATCCTCGCCGAGGTCGCCTCCGTCTATCCCACGCGCGGGGCCGCCGCGTCCCCCGAGATCCTGATCGCCAGCGGCGTCCTGGCGCTCGGCCGCGAGCCATGCAAGGCCTATCCCGGGTGGGGGATCTTGTCGCCGTGGAACAGGTCCGGGGTGAGGCAACCGGTGGAGGGCCCGGAGAGCCATGTCGGCTGGCAGGTTGGGCGGCTGAGTCAGGAGCACGGAGTTTTAGTCTGGGGATCTGGAACTGAGAGGGAGGGAAAGCTTGGGGCGGTGCCGGAAGAGGAGGTATGTGTCTCCCATTTCCCATTTATCTGCCTGAGGGCTGTCTGTCCATCCTCGGAGTCCGTGTCGATGTGGGAAAACGCGTGCTGACTCGATGGTGGGGTAAGATGTTGAGTGTAGGGCAAAAGGTGAGGCTGTGGCCGAACCATGCGTGTATTGCTGGCGCGGGCTTTGGGTGGTATTTAGTTGTGGATGGGGGGGACGAGATCGTGGATGTCTGGCCCCGATGGAGGGGTTGGTGATCTGCTTCTGACATAGGTGTTATATATGATGAATCTTGTTTCTGGATGTGGAGGGGGAGGTGGGCGCGAGAATAGACACAAGAGCTTCGATTGGATCTATATCCCGCCATTCCTTCTCGTCTAGTAAGCCGGAATGGTATATCGAGCAAGTAAAACACCATACGCCACACACCACCCAAACTTGGCTTTTCCCCGCGTAGACCTTTACAAGCAAGCAGATACCCCTCGTCGCCAACGTCCGCTCATTTACACCTTTTCTCCACCACCCCTGAGCCAAACTCCAAGTACTCCGCCTTGGAGATCCACATCTGATGGAACGTACCCAGGCTCCCCAAGATACTGCCTCCGATCCAACTGCCAAAGCGCCTCTCCGTCGTCAAGCCCGCCGCCTGCAGCTTGATCCTCGCCCCCGGGTAAGTGCTGATCAGCTCATTGTTAAGACGATCTGTGAAACCGTTTATAAGCGTCGTGCCACCCGTAACCACGACGTTCTGCAGTAGGTGGGGCCGCAGATCCATATCCACCGCATTGATACTCGCCTTTACCATCTCCAAGATGGTATGCGCGCGCGCCACCGGCGCTTCCCCTGGCACAGGCAGCGCAGCCTTCTCGTCCCACATGCCCTCGGCGACCTGGAAGCGTTCGACACCCCACATCTGGTTGTACCCGTCCGGCATCTCGAAAACACGGCCCGGCTGCGACTTGGCGTAGTCGAAGTTGTTGCCGCCGGCCTGGTTGATGCTGTTAAGGCGGCCCGGTCCGGCCCAGGTCTGCACAACAGCCTCTTTGAACTCGGTGAGCACGCGGTTCTCCTCGAGCATACGGAAGCTCTCTGTAGGCACCGTCTCGTAATTGCGGAGCACGGCTTGCGCGGGGGCGCCGGCGTCGACGGGCGTCTTGGAGGCAATCTGGAAGTGCGGCACCAGTTTGACTTTGGGGTCTTGCGTGTTAAAGAGCGTGCGGATTTGGGAGGAGAGCCAGTTGCCACCGAGACTGGAGCGCTGGACGGATTTCTTGAGGATGAGGCCATCGTGTATAGCCAGCACCGACGCCTGCGTAGCCCCAATGTCGACGACCAACGCCGTAGCTTTGCCTGCCCCAAACGAAGCCATCACACTGTTGCGCGCGAGCCAAAAGGCAGGACATCCCCACGATTCCATAGCAATCTCGATCGCCTTCTCTCTGTTCTTAGGTGGATTCCACGCCGGCTCGGTTACCAGCAGCGGGTGCTCCTCCAGCGGCTTCTCGCCCTCCTCGTCGCCCTCCATCGCCACGTCCGCATCCTTCAAATCATCATTCAGCCCGTTCGTTCGCGGATCCGCCTGCTTGAAACTCGTGAGCCGTGACGTAATGGCGTATTCCCATAGCTGTGTCGCCGTGTCCCAGTCCTCCACGATGCCTTCCTTGGACATGGGATTCCGAATCTCGAGCCCGGCCAAGGGATTGTGGATGGCATCGTCGCCGAAGGTCAAGCCGCGTGATGAGACCCCATAGTGCGAGTTGAGATAAGATTTCGGCGCGTCTTCCCCTGCGAAGCCGGCGCGTACGCTCGAGTACCCGGGGTCCAGGATGATTGCTGAGACTTCATCTGTAGATGTCTGTTAGAGCTGCGCTGCGAGGTAACTAGTGTGATTCTACCTCCTCCGTAGACATCTGTCGGTTGCATTGACGAGTTCATAGGCTGGGACGCCATAGCTACAGCTTGCGATTGCTATGGAATTAGTTTTCACAAGGTGGTGGATGCGGGAATTGGAGTGTCGCGTTCTTACAGTCGAAGACGCGAGAAGCTTTGGAGTGCGAAGAGTGGGGCTCTTCAGCAACCAGCCGCAACCCTCAGATCAATATTCATCTTGACATATACGCCACAAAATCCTCACACTACTTGTGGTAACAATCAACGAGAGATGGTTACCCCTTGATTGCAATTAACACTGTTCTATGATTGGGGTAAAGAAGCTCTACATCATCGTTGCCGCTCGTTTCAATAACCGGCGCAACTCAAGTAGGTGCCTACGTTTGCAAGCAAACCTATTTTCTGGTGGGGTTTTTTTTTTCTCTATTCTTCCCTTGCATCAGGGCCTCTGTAGTCTTTCTACTAGATACAATGTCCATTAGACCCGTGAAGCTCTTGGATTTATCAACCTACCCGGGCGAGAGCACAGATTACCTTTTCCTGCCTTGTTATATAGGCGGATCACTTAAGAGAAAATTAGTAAAGATTTCTGTGTCTAAGCTTCGCTAATCTTCCAACCATTTATTCAACAGGTTGACATTATAAGACTCGCAAGTATCCCGGGAATAGGCTTGCTGTCGTTCGTAAGCGCAGTTTTCATAGCGCGGTGCTTTTCGGCTTCGTTACCAGAGACTTTATATCCACGAGAGGGGAACGATTTTTATCACTCAGGTTTCAACTGTCAGAGGCGAACTCATATAGATGAGATTATCAAGTGAGATAAGACATGGAATTTTTATACTGAAACCCTCTTCCCATCTTCAGCCCTCCTTGCTCAGTTACTAGGAAAAGCTACTTTTCGTGCAGCTGCAAACTATGCCTCGATCTAACGCAATGGTACCCCCCACTATAACGCCCAATATATTCTCGCCTGCGGTTGCTCCCATCAAACCAGATAGCATTTATCGGCTCTACAATGCTGCTGTCCCTGAAACCACGTGTCGCCAATGTAGCCCCAGCTTTACCGCTTCTCATTATCAGCTAGTCACAATGACTCTCTACCGGGAACTCTGTCGATGGCTGTAAGAGAGCCTCGTCTGTTTATTGATTTGTATTAGGGATCGTTCATTTCGGGCTGCTCATTCGAGACGTCAGATCTTTAAGATCGGTAACAATATACATCAAAGTTCCACGTCAGATTTTCGAAGTCTAACTAGGGTTATGAGCACGCCTAGAAAAGGTCGAAAGAGAGTACCAAGATTTAGCTCTTCCATCCAAGGTGTTTAGGTTAGAATTGGGAGCTTGGAGGTATCTCTTAGCAAGAAACGCTGTATGGAAGGTATGGAGTATTTATTTAGAGACCCAAACAGCACTCTGAAAAATTATCGCTATTCATATCCTGCACGATACAGCGTATGATCGGCTCATTGCCCGGCTACATGTGCAAGCACGCCTTGGGAATGTTTCCCAACATAAAACCCACCTATTGAGGGGGGGTTTTTTTCCTTTTGAAGAATAAATCATAGCCCAAGCTGCTCTAACCTGGCCCCGCTAACTCGAAGCCTTCTTTATGATCAACCTGCCTTGCCAAATCGGCGCACTGCCATATGTTAGCGCCAGTTTTCAAAAGCCATCAGACTGGCCGCCCCTCTCTGGATATATCTCAGACGGATACCTGATCTTAGGGTCAACTTTGGCGCCAGCTTCTTCAAAGGCCGCTCGGTCTACTCACGCAGCGTGCCCAACGATGGCTTGGGACAACTTCAGGGGCGCTAAGAGAAGTGTGAATCTGTTCTGCTCATTTTTGATGTCAGGATTCGTGCACGGGTCTGGAGCCTTGAACTGTCCCTGGATGGCTAGTTCGCATGGCATTTTCATTTGTACTATTATGTAGGCGTCCGTGGCTAGACTTGAAGATCATGTCATCGAACGGGGAAGAAACGGCAGCATCTGAGGTAGTGATAAGTCTTGTTATGCTGTCGCTCGAAGGGCAAGGTCCGATGAGCTTTGATCTGTGTTGAAGGTGCCTTTTAATATCCGGGACATTTCGCAGATTTCATTCTTCAAGAAGTATGCGGCCAGGTTTTGTTCTGAGCAAGGCGCGCTGCGGCCGAGTTAGACCTACTTGACGTTTGATTCCAGAAAACTTCTTAATGATGTGCATCGCGCGATGCAGCTGTACTGACTGGAACGAATTGGTCATGAGTTTGCGCCCGTCGTTGCCTAGTACGCAAGTTTGTGGAATTTTATGCTTTCAATGTAGAACTCGGGGCTTCATCAAACATGAAGTTATTCTTTTGTTCCTTTCCTAAAGCAACGAATCGAGATTTGACAAGAATGTCCGCTTCATGTTCATAACTCGATGTCGGCAATAGCTTTTCGCGCTCGCTGCCGCTCTTAAAGCCGAAATAACCGAAATCCGGAACCGCAGTTGGAACAAAACGCCATGATCCTTGCCGCAACTCAAATTACACTCCGCTCCGAAAATGCATATATAAGTATCCAGTACCATCTTCAGTGTTTGCTTCTCAAAACCTCGGATTTGAGCATCAGATTCAATGTCAATATTAAAAAATATCATCGTCGTGGGCGGCAGTTATGTCGGTTCGTCGGCTCCTCCAAACAACCAGAATCACTCAATATCAAAGCTGACCATATATAGGCGTCAACGCCGCACAACACCTTGCGACTAGATTCTCTGGCCGGTTCCGTGTTTTGCTGGTTGAGAAAAACTCGCATTTCCAGCACTTATTCGCCTTCCCGCGCTTTGCCGTCACAAGCGAGGTAGACACCAACAAAGCATTCATCCCCTTCATCCCCGGGACATTCGCAGCATGTCCAACTGGTTCTGGTCATTTCGTACAAGCCAGAGTGACAGATGTGACTAAAGACTCGATAAAAATAGACCGGAAAGTCGATGTTGATGGGGAGCTGCTCAATAGCATCCCGTTCGCGTATCTTGTATGTCCCTTTTCTAGGATCAAAATCAATAACAAAACAGCTGCAACTTCAAAGCCAGTGCTAATTCTCGCAGGTCCTAGCAACAGGCACCAAATTAACCCCACCCTCCACAATCCCATACTCTAAAAAAGAAGACGGGGTTCTTTACCTGAGAAGCCACGTGCAGAGAGTCCTCGCCAGCTCCTCTATTGTGATTATCGGCGGCGGCGCTGTGGGCGTGCAAATGGCAACTGATATCAAAGAACTGTACCCTTCGAAGTCCGTCACGCTTGTGCACTCCCGGCCTAATGTTATGAACAAGTTCCATCCAAAATTGCACGCCATCATCGCAGAGCGCAGCGCTGAGCTAGGCATTAAGCTTAAGCTTGGCTCGCGCGTGAAGCTGCCTGCTGGTGGCTACCCTAATGACGGGAGCATGTTTGAAGTCGAGCTGGAAGATGGCACGAAGATCCCCGCGGACTTCGCGATCGTTGCTACCGGCCAGACGCCTCAGTCTGAGATTGTGAGGCAGCTATCGCCGCAGTCGGTGGACAAAAATCATTTCGTGAAGGTGAAGAAGACGCTCCAGCTTGTTGATGAGAGGTTCCCGAATGTTTTTGCGATTGGAGATGTTGCGGATACTGGGGCGCACAAGGCGGCCAGACCGTAAGTCTTAATTTTTCTCTTTCCTGCTTTTCTTCTTTTGCGGGATCTATCTCTCTTAGATGATGGCAGATGGCGGTTGCTAATAGCGATGCAATAATAGCGCAGCAAGACAGGCTTCGCTTGTAGCAGAGAACATCGCGCATTCAGTTGCTAGGGAGCCATTGGAGGAATACGAGATCCTTGAGCCGCCTGCTATCCATATGACTTTAGGAATTGTAAATCATCACTCTACCTATCCTTCCCTTGAATAGCGTGAGAAAATTCCGCTTACACATCTGGGGTCTGCAGACCAAGAACGTCGTTTTCCAGAATCCCAAACCTGGCTCGTCAGAGCCCTTCATCATCCCTAGAGTTGACGGGTAAGCTGATCTTCTCCATTAATATAAGGGCGCTGACATTTTCAAATAGGACTCTGGATATGAATATCAATGGGGTATGGGAGCGGAGAGGTGGAGGCCCGAACTCTCTGTTGTGATTTAGCGAAAATGGTGTCTGTAGAAATAGAATAGCAGATGGATGCGTGGATTGACTTCTCTTCTCTTCAGCCAGCGATTCGTCTCGGGAATACTCTGGTGACTTGGAGCCTTATGGAATACGGAAATGAGATTTTCGTGCCTGACTTCAAAACCTGCTTACATGAAGATCAACGTGGAATATATCCCGGCGGATGACTGTCTGTCCCGTCAGCTTACCTTTAACGCGAAACGAGATACGCTTGACAGATCATAAGCGCGAATAATACTGTAAGTCAAGTAGCAAATATAGTCCTTTTATTTCTAAAGAAGCTTGAGAAGTTTATTCTAAAATTTGTCAATTTTAATAATCAAAAGATTGAGAAATAAAGGTAAGAAAGAGTCCTTACTTGTTTAAGAAGCTATAGTAAGAGCTAATAAATAGACTTTAAATCTTTGATAAGACGAATTCTCTATAGGTAATATTATGTTGCAGGTATGCCCGTCACATGTTTGTCACATGATCTGTCATATGACATATCATATATATAATATATCATATGACTTGCCATATGACTTAGTGGCAGCCCTTGTTAAATAGCTTATAGTTAGAGAGCTCTTATGAATCAAGATATCCAATATCGTCGTTTGCACCTTATACTTCTTTATACCCTCTTCTAGTCTACTATCAAGTTTACTATTAGAGAACCTTATTGCTATAGGTTATAAGCCCCGCATGCCTATAAATAGCATTTAACAAATTCCATTGATCAGAGTCTCCTTTACAAATGAAAAGGCTAATCGATATTTTAAGTTTTACTTAACTAACGATGTATAAAAAAAGCGTCATTTTAATAATAAAACAGTAGCTACTCCCCTTTTAAAGCGCTATGCAATAATCTAAGCTTACGCAAGATTCGTTACTATAGCTGAATTATCAGGACTGATAGCTGAGATTACTAGCTTAATTGCTAAAAGTACTCTACTGCTTGAATCACCTAATCTTATAGGGACTGATATATAGTACCTTAAACTCGAATTCAATAGTTCATCTCCTTCTCCTCTTCCTTCTCTACCTTCTCCTTTTAATAACTCTATATATATACATATAAATAAGATATTATTGTCTTTGGCTGCCCTTAGCCTCCCTAAGTCTTAAAAGCTTAAAGGCGCAGAGGACTATAGCTAGTAGAGGAATAAGGTTTTAAACCTTGCAAAGTCAAACGCCTTAACTATATATCTCTATATAAAAGCTAGAATATATGCTTTACTTAAGGTTGACTTATAGGACTGTTCTATCACTCTTAAGGAAAGGGACAATTGGGTTAGATAGGAAGCTAAGGAATCTTAGATAAAGCTTGCTATTATACTTAATTGCAAACTAGGCCTATTAGCTTATATAGAAGGAGACAAATCTGCCTTAGATATATAGGAAGCTCTTTAAAAATAGTATAAAGGATCTGGAACAGTGCTTGAATATAATATTATACTATTGAGCTTAAGTAAGTCGGCGCAGTAGGTAAGGGAAACTTCTAGAGGTCGATAGTCGATATATTAATAAGAGTTAAGGAAAGAAGGTTACCCCTTTCTTCCCTATAGCTATATACGTATTAATATCCTATTGATTAAGCAGTAGGGTTATATGATAATATATTAGAGTAATAGCTGTATTACCTATCTTAATACCCTTACTTAGACCTTACTCTAATTGACCTATAGTTAGGAAAATAATAACTATCCTTTTGCGCTAATCCAACTCTTAAGTATCTCTTTAAATTAAAAATAATTAATTAATAATAACTTCTATTAAAATCACTAAACTCTACTTATAAGGTGGGACTAGGAGTCAATTTTCCTAAAAGCGTTCCTTTATAAGACTATATAACTTAACTTGCGGTCTAGGCCTAGGAGTCGATCTAAAGAAAAACATTCCTTTATAAGACTATATAACCTAACTTGCAGGGCGGGCCTAAGAGTCGTCCTTAAGCCTACTAAGCCCTTACTATCTTTTATAACCTTAGTATATCTTTAAACGCTTTAAACTTTACAACTATCTTTAATAGCTTTATAAATCCATTTATTACTATTCGATCGGTTAGGATATAGGTAATTAATAATTTGTTCTTTATAATAAGGTTGCAGATAAAGTAGTAAGTAATATTAATATATTTCGATCGCTTATATAAGTATGGATTCTTTACAAATGCAATTGCCTTTATATTATCTACTTAAAGATTAATATAGTTCCTATCTTATCTAATATACTTAGTAAAACCTATATCTTTTAGAACTTAGGCGATTTATAATCCTTACTTATAATTTAATAATATTAATATATATTCGGCTTTAGTGCTTATAGTAGCTATTGATTTCTACTTCTTACTTCCTTATAATATAGGTCTATTATATAGTACTACTACGCTTTTAGATATACTTTTCCGACCTTTTATATTTGCCTAATTAGAATTAGTATATACCTTAAGCTTTACGCTTATATATTTCATTAGTTTATATCTTATCTTTTATATAATTATCGATTAAAGGTACCTTTTAAGTTGCTTAACTATATTTTTATATTAAATTGTCGGATCCTTTAAGTTCTAATTAAGTTGCCTAGTAATAAAGGCGATATCTGGTCTTATATATACTATAGTATATATAATTGCTCTAATATCCTATTAGTACTTCTTTAGATTTCCTATCGTGCAGAATAGGCGGAGTCTCCACTTATTCTGGAGACCCTCTATGTGACTCTGCTAAGTCATAAACTCTCCCTTTTCTTTCCAAAGTCTCTTTACTATATATATACTAGATAATAATATAATTAATCATCTTCTCCTATATTTGCAAGCCTCTTAAGCGACCTAATAAAGGCCCTCCAGCCGACCGTACTATAGTTATAAGCCCTATAAGCACTTTAATATGCTTTCTCTTTGTATGCAACCGGCTAAAGGGCCCTTTAAGCTCCTAACCGACTTTTCGAGTATTTATAATAACTTAAAGGACCTTTACTTTCAATTAACAAATCTCCATTTTCTAATCGAACCTTATTTGCAAATTCCATTTATATACCTAACCTTTTCACTAGACTCTATTCAATATGTCTAACTCTTTAAGCATCTTTAAGCCTTACTTTAATACTTTTGCCTTTTAAGTGAAGTAGTTTAATAAATATATATTCTTTATTAAGCTTTATAATATTACCATTTTTACCAATCTAAGACTTTTATTTAAGTCAATTATAAAGACTAAGCCTTAAGCTCCCTTTATATAGGAGCTTAAGGAATTGGAAATGGCTAACCTCTATATAATATATATAAGGTTATATAAAAAGTATATAGCGATTCTATTTAAATAGATTTACGCTCGCTTTTCCTTAAGAGATCTATTAAAGGCTCTTTTTCTATAGGCTTCTTATAAAGATATTAAGGATAAATATAAAATCTTAATAAAGGAGTACCATATACGTAAAAAGACTTAGAAGACCTAATGCAAATACTATAAACTACTCTTAGAATAGGTCTTTAAGACCGTCGATAGAACGCTTCTAGCTTCTGCGATAGCTTAAGTATAAATCTAAGCTAAGAAGCTCTCCTCTTTAATACTTAATAGAAATACTCCTATAAGTGGAACTACTACTAACGACCTATGTGCTAATTTGGTAAACTAATAACTCTTACTTTAAGGCCTAGTATTTATTTTAAAGCGTGATATTGCGCCTTCTAATAAGGTTATTTAATCTTAAATAAGGCTTTAATACTATAACGTACTATGCTAAGGTAAGACTAAGAGAACTAATACTTAGCAGTAGATCTAGGAGTAGTAGGAGGCGTACTGCCTAGTAGAATAATACAATCTCTTTAAAATTAAAGGGAGATTAGGAGTTATTGACTTTTTAAACTTAATTATAATAAAGATTAATCTAAGTTAGGCGATTCGCTTAAAGGAGGAAATTATTACTAATAAGCAGATAGGAACCCTATATAAGTATAACTTAATATAGCTAAGCTGCGCCTTAGCAGGCATTGAATCTAATAGAGCGATTAATAATAAAGGGCTAGCAGTTTTTACTACTTAAGAGTCTCTTTTAAATGCCGAAACCCTTTTGCAGGCTTTAGTAAGCAGCTCTCGAAATCGCTCTATAAGCTTTAAAAGGGAGATTAGGCCTAAGTGCCCTTATAAAGGCTTTAAAAATCACTATTAGAAGCCCTAGGACTATCGGAAACTATTATATACTATAGATAGGCGTAAGGAAAATATGAAAGTTCTCTCCTTGCAAGAGGAGGTCTTATAAATATAAAAGGCGTTAAACGCAGGAGATTAGTTTAAAGGTCTTTAAGCATAGCTTAAGGAGAATGATATTGCGGTAACAGCAATTGATAAATTTAAAGGAAAGGCTTTAGCCTCTAAGGAGGATGGTTTAAATAGTAAAAGGGAGAATTCACTAGTCTTTATAGTAATAGATCCCTTTACCTTTGACGCTTTTAAAGAATCGTTTAACGTCTATTACCTCTTTATGTAACGGATTATCACTATGTATAAGTTGTACCCCGGTTCGTACCCAGTTCGGCTATAGCTTGGCGCAATCTCAGTATAGGTCACGAACCGGGTTACCCCCGGTTGGCATCCGGTTTAGCTCCCTTTAAGCGAGTGACCCTCTTTTCTCTATATATATATTCTATACCCTTCCACTCCTTTAGGGCTTAGTAGTTATTGATTCTAAGTCATTACTAAGACGTTCTATTAGCATTACTATATAACTCGTACGCGTATTAGTGCTAAGCAAAGGTTATACTCCTAGTTATTATATTATTAATAACTCTTTCGCTTCGCTAGAGACAGCGTTATAATACCTATTTATATTATTCCTAGTAGTCGACTAAAACCCTAATAAGTACGATAATATACTAAAAGACCTATACTAAGCTCCTGCTATAAGCTTAAAGAATAGTTCCTCCTATTACTTAGTCTTCAAAGACCCCTTGCTTTCCCTCCCTTTAGGAAGGTACTAATATCACCCTTAGTACCTTTCCTACCAACTCCCTACTAGCTGATAATAATAGCCTTAAAGTCACTATATCATAAGCCGAACTAGACTCTCTATAGGCATGCCTAACGTCTATAGCAGATAAGCGTAATAGGCATAGCTATAAGCTAAGTTCTATATACTAACAATTGATTAAATAAGAAAGAGATCTAAATAACCTTTAAAACGCCTTTAAAAGCATTTTAAGATTAATTGAGAAAACTCTAGCACTAGAACGACTCCCCTCTAGTTCACTTACGCGCCCTTAGCGCTCAATGGACTTCGACTTACCTCCTATTTCCTTTACCGCGCGCAGTAAGCGATGCAATAATTAAGACAATCCTTCTTTTGCTTCCCCTAACCGATATACTACCGGTTCGCCTCTAGCTTAGCAGCTAAACCTCTCCCGAATCTATAATATACCGAACCTCACTTAAAAACTGTCTAATAGACGTGATTACCGCGCCAAACACTAGGAGGCCTACGTACTTAACAATTTAGAGCTTTACTACCTCTACTTTTGTAAGGAATAGGCCTGGCTCAACTACGTTTTAGATCAGACTAAGGGTATAGCTAAAGACTAGCTAACCCCTTAGGTACTTAATAGAGACGCCCGAATTACTGCCGAAACCCTAGTAAGTCAACTTACTAAGTTCTTAACTAACCTAGTAGAACGCAAAGAAGCCGAGATCGAGTTTACTACCCTTTATATAAAGGCCAATAAGTCTTTTTAGGAGTTCTACCTTAAGTTCTCCCGACTGGCCGCTATAGCAAAGATCGACGATAATAGTCGACTTCGTAGCGCCCTTAAGGAGAAAATCCTAAAACGCCTCCAAACCCCCCTTATATAGAAGTAGCATAAGACTAGAACGTTAGATAAGTAGGTTACTGCTATCTAATAAGAAGACGCTAGATAGCGCGCTAAGAGGACGCTATATAATCAGATATAATATAAAGATAAATCAGGCATTAAGGCCAAGCCTAATCTTAGCAAGCCTGCTTAATAAGGAGATAATAATAAATTAAATTCCTTGCTAAGAAACTTTTCCGAATTGTATCCGAACCGACCTTAGTATAGCACCCCTGCCCTTAGCTTCGCTAAGTCCGGAACTCCCTCTTTTCCTCTGCGCTAGACTGATACCCCTAGCGCTCTCCCTCTTATAACTAATCGAAAAAATCAGTTTGATAAACGGCCGAAATCCCCTTCTATTACTTTTAAGTATTATAGCTCTTGCGTTAACAAGCTAGAGTATAATAGCTAAGGATAGAGTAGCGATAAAGAGGAGGACCCTAAGGCTGAATAAGATAATAGTAGCGCTCTCCTTCCCCCCTTAACTCTTAAGGGAAACGCCCCCGCCTAAGTAAAGCCTCCTTCTTAGGCGTACTTTATAATATACGATACCTCGATTTAAGAAACCTCTTTAGTAGCAATTCGATAACGAAACGGATCCTACTCTTAAAAAATGGTATTTCTTATAAGGTATTAGTATTGATTGATATAGGCGCTAATAGGTATGCTTTAATTAATTCGGCGTTACTTAAATCTTTATCTTCTTTCCTTAAACCATTGATTCGCATACTTCTTATACCCTTTCTAATTAAAGGATATAACGGTTCTTAAGGTAGTACTATCACTTATTATATACTGCTTAATCTATATATCAATTAGCGAATTCAATTTTTTACTCCCTTTCTTATTACCAACCTTAGCAACTATAAAGTGATTTTAAGAAGAGCATAGCTTAAGGAGTATAAAGTTTCTATTAATTATACTTCTCGCAAGCTGACCTAGCCTGATTCCTATCCTCCTACTGTCTCTTTTATAAGGAATATTAAAATCACTAATACTAAACGGCAAAACTTAGATTAATACTATTAGCGAAATGCAACTTAATGCGATATAGTACTAGAACGGTCCCTTTTTAAGTATGAAGCTCAACGCTAAGAAACCCTCTCCTAACTCCCTCCTAAATTACCTCTTATTCTAATTAAATACTCTTTTACTAATTCTACCCTAACTCCACCTTAAGTCAAGGGTATTACCTTTTCCAAGGACCACTCCTGCAATATATTAATTATAAAGCAAGAGCTTAATATGATTAAGCCTAACTCAGCTCCCTTTCCTATTTCGACCCTAAAACGCATTTACAATTAGATAGCAAAGTGCAAAATTCCCCTTTCTTCTTTAAATATATACGCAATTTCAGCCTATGCTTTTCGTATAATAGCTAGGAATTAGTAAGGCGTAGAGCTCTTTAGCACCTTATTTTATAAAATTGATCGATTGATTCGAGATAACTAAGAATATTAGGCCTAATAACGCGAAACCGATTCCCTCTTAAACCGATACTATAATAGAGAAGTTTTAATAGCTATTTTAACTGCCTTCTTTAAACCAATTGAAAAACCGATTCCAGCCGCTTACGAAGAGTACTGCTATATATTTTCGAAAGCCGCTTCTAATGCGTTACCGCCCTATCGACCTTATAATCATAAAATCGAGCTTATAGCCGAAGGTGCTTAAAAGGCCCTTTAATACTCCCCCTTATATAAGATATCTATACCTAAACTGGAAATAGTAAAGGCGTACCTTATTAATAACCTTAATAAAGGATTTATCAAGGCCTCCTCTGCCTCTTATGCTACGCTAGTACTATTTATAAAAAAGGCCAATAGTTCCTTACGATTCTATATTAACTACTATATGCTTAATAACCTTACTTATAAAGATCGATACCCCTTACCCCTAATTGATAAGACCCTAGCTCGATTAGCCGGCGCTTAGATTTTTATAAAGCTTAATATATAGCAGGCTTTCTATCGAATCCGAATAGACCCTGAATCTAAAGAGCTTACTACTTTTAGAACTTAGTATAGCGCGTACAAGTATAAGGTGCTCCCTTTTAGCCTTACTAATAGCCCTGCTACCTATCAAAGGTATATAAACGATATCCTTTTCGATTACCTTAATGATTTTTATATAGCCTACTTAAATAATATCCTTATTTACTCTACCAACCGACTTAATTATAAATCGCATATAAAACAGGTTCTTTAGCAATTATCGGATATAGGACTATAGGCCGACCTAAAGAAGTGTGAGTTTAATATTATAAAGACTAAGTACCTTAGCTTTATAATCACTACTAAAGGCGTTTAGGTTAACCTTAATAAGGTAGTAGTAATAGAGAATTAGACCTACCCCTTTACTATAAAGGGTATTCAATCATTCTTTAGTTTTTGCAACTTTTATTATTGTTTTATTTAAGACTATAGTCTTATTACTGCCTTCTTAGTGCACCTTACTAAGAATAACGTTCCCTTCTAATTTACCTCTAAATGCAAGCAAAGCTTCTTATAGCTGCAAGAAGCTCTTATACATACCCTAATCCTTTAGTACTATAAGTAAGACCTCCCTTATATACTAGAAACTAATGCCTTTGATAGTATAATCGCTTTTATATTATCGTAGCAATATAGGTCCAAATAGCTCCCGGTTGCTTACTATAGTAAGACTATAGTACCGGCTGAGCTAAACTATGCTATATATAATAAGGAGATACTAGCTATTATTCGATCATTTGGCTATTTTAAAGCCGAGCTTATAGGAGTACCCTATTGAATCGTAGTATATATAGATCATAAAGCGCTTGAGTACTTTATAATTATAAAAAACCTTAGTTCTTAATAGGCCCGCTAGGCCGAGCTTCTCTCTAAATATAATTTTACGATTACCTACCGACCTAGCTCCGAAAACCCTCTTGCCGACGCCTTAACTTACTGCGTTGATAAGTTAGAGGATTAGAATATAATAAAACGCAATAACCGCCTTATGATATTATTATGCTAGGATCAGATTGACCTTTGAATCCTCTTTAAATAGCTTTGTAAATAGACTATAGTAGAGAACCTAGTCTCTATTAAAGAGGTTTCGGCCTTCTCCTTTGCTTTTTATATTATCGATTAAGTACTAGCCGCTAATCGATAATATAGGCCTTACTAGGTCTATTGCTAGGCAGTCCTTTAAAATAGGTCCGATATAGCCCTAACTAAGGCTAACCCTTAAACGATAGAAGGAGATTTGCTTCTTTATTAAAGTAAACTAGTAGTACTAGATATAGATCACCTTTATATGTTACTTATATAGGAGGTCTATAATCAAATTACTATTGCGCATTTAAGCGCGCGTAAAACCTACTAGCTTCTCTCCTTATAGTACTATTAGCCGAATCTACGCCGATACGTCTCCTAGTACTATAAGAACTGCTATACCTATAGATAAAGCAAAGTCCCTTATAATAAGAAACCTAGTCTTCTTTAACCCTTCCCAGTACTAAGCCGACCTTAAGAGCATATAATTATAGATTATATGAGTTTTAATAAAGATAAGCATAGCTATAATAACGTTCTTGTAATTATTAATCGGTTTAGTAAGTAGGCAATCTCAATACCCTACTGAAAGACTACCGATTTATGTTAATTAGCCTAATTCTATATATACTATATATATCGCTACTTTAATCCCCTCTTAACAATTACCTTAGACCAAGGCCTTTAATTCATCTTAAGCTTTTAGAAAGCTTTTACCTCCGTTTTAGGTACGAAACTAACCCTTAATTCGGCCTACTACCTTTAAACCGACAGCTAAACTGAAAACTATAATTAGTACCTTACGCAACGCCTCTGCCCCTTTGTTAGCTACTATTAAGACGATTAGAGCGAATTCTTGCTTATAATAGATTTCGCCTAGCTAACTCTCTCCTATGACTCCCTTAGTGGCTTATTGCCATTTGAAGTAGTGTATAAGTACGCTCTGCGTACTAATTAGGACTAGAAGCTTAATATACCTAATTTGGAGTCCCCTTCTTAGAAACTTAATTAATAAAACGCCTTTAAGTACTCTATAAGACATTATAAAGCTTAGACCCTTGCTAAATCTCATATCCTTAAGGCTTAAGAACGCATGCGAAACGCTACTAATACCTCTTGCCGCTTAGCTACTTTCGAAGTTGGCGATTAAGTATACTTAAATATACGTCCTTACCTTATAGATAGGCCTTTTAAAAAGCTCAGCTTCTCTAAAGCTAGCCTGTTTAAGATAGTAGAGAAAGTGTTTGATTTATACTAATTAAAGCTACCTAACTCTATAAAGGTATATGACGTCTTCTACCTAAGTCGCCTTTAAAGGGACCTTAGTACCCCTTTAAATGGTTAAGTAAATAAACCCCCTCTTGCTATTAATATTATAAAAGAATAAGAATATAAAGTAAAGACCTTACTTATTATATAGAAGCAAGCTAGTACGCTTATATACTGCGCCTCATAGGTTGGCCGCGATATTGATTTAAAATAGTACTTAGCCTTTAATTTTATATATACGCCTTTTAAGCTTTGCGAATTTTATTAGGAAAATCCAGACCTCCTAGGCCCGCTTGTAAGGCTTCCTAATTAGATATAGGCCTATACTAATAGTATAGATGATTATAATAAGATAGGTGATAATAAACCTATAGTTAGACGCTTAAGGATAAGCTTTTTTCAAAAGGGGAGGTGATATAATAGATTATTACTATATATAGGTTATACCCTAGTTTATACCTAGTTTAGCTATAGCTTAGCGCAATCTTAGTATAGGTTACAAACTGGGTTACCCTTAGTTAGCATCCGGTTCGGCTTTCCTTAAGCGGGTGACCCTCTTTTCTCTATATATATATTCTATGCCCTTCCACTCCTTTAAGGCTTAATAGTTATTGATTCTAAGTTATTACTAAAACGTTCTATTAGCATTGCTATATAACTCGTACGCGTATCGGTGCCGAGCAGAGGTTATACTCCCAGTTGTCATACTTTAAGCTAGAATGCCACCTGCTCTCTTTAAGTACGCTCTTTGATAATTGCGTAATTACTTATATTATTAATTCGAAGGATTTACTTATTATAAGTACCTTTAAGCCTTCTGACAACTTATAGTAATATATTAAAGTAGGTACCTTAAGACTCTTAATCATTAGGAAAGGTAATAGATATATAGTAGACTCTCTTTTATAGCGTAATAGCTCTCTTATAGGAATAACGCTTTGCAATATTGCTATTATAAAGGAGTTTACTACTAATATTATCTTAAAGAGGCTTCTTATAGATAAGGGTTTTTAATACTCTAAGGTAGACCTTACTTTGCGCTTTAAGAGCATTAGAGACTTTATAAAGCAAGCTTAATTAAAGCGTTATTATAATCTCATTTTCTTTAAATATAAGCCTATTAACTATTTAAATCTCTTAAATATACTTTAATATAACTTCTCTGCTTTAATAGCATTCCTTATAGCTAAGATAACACTTTATAATAGGTTTTAATCTAGCTATATACCTATTAAGGTGCGGGATAATAATGCGTATATATAATACCTTTGCGCTAGCTACCTAGGCGCAAAGGCTCTTTAAGTGCTAATTAAGTACGCTAAGGGAGTAAAGATCAAAGGAATACAAAGGCTAAAGTGCCTTATATACGCAATAGCGTTTGCTAGGCAAGTTATTTCTTGCGCTACCTTTAAGAACCGATCTTTAAGGCCCTTCTTTAAGATCTCCTAGGATCTCTTTGACTTTTTAAACAACTTATATAATAGTTACTTATAAGTTCTTTTAATTAAAGACAAGTATAGTAGTATACTTTAGATATTCCTATTAAGATCGAAGGGCAGAGACGTAGTTATAAAGGTCCTCTAGGCCTTTAAAGCATAGGTAAAACGCTAATATAGGCTTTCTATTTGCAAGATTAAGCAAAATAATAACACTTTAATAATCTCCTTAAGGGAAGACTCTTTTATAGAGTACTAAAGATAGGTAAAAGAGGAGGGAATCGATTTAGAGCTTACTTTTACTTATATATACTAACCTAATAGAGGTATAGAGCGAGTAGGAAGGGAGTTGATTAAACGTTCTATTAAAATAAGGATCTACGCCAGGCTTCTAGCAAGCCTTTGGCCAGAGGTTATAAAGGCTGCTATATACCTTTATAATATCTCCTTACTTACTAAGAAGAAGATGATCTTATTAAGCAAGGCTCTTTATAATTAGTTTAAGTAGTATTTTCGATTCTATAAGCTACTACTTATTAAGCAGATAATAGCAAGCTTAAAGCCTAACTAGAGTTACGTTTATATATATAGCGCTTGCGCATACCCTTTAATTAAAGAGAGAGAGGTAAGGAGGGACTGCTAAACCTTTAAAATTGAACTATAAAAGCACTTAAGTTATTTAATTAAATATATTACCTTTTGTGACGGATTGTCACTATATATAGGTTGTACCCCGGTTCGTACCCGGTTCGGCTATAGCTTGGCGCAATCTCGGTATAGGTTACAAACCGGGTTACCCTTAGTTAGTATCCGGTTCGGCTCCCCTTAAGCGGGTGATCCTCTTTTCTTTATATATATATTCTATACCCTTCTACTCCTTTAGGGCTTAGTAGTTATTAATTTTAAATTATTACTAAGACGTTCTATTAATATTACTATATAACTCGTACGCGTATTAGTGCTAAGTAAAGGTTATACTCCTAATTGTCATATTATTAATAACTCTTTTACTTCGCTAGAGACGGTATTATAATACCTATTTATATTATTCCTAGTAGTCGACCGAAACCCTAACGAGTATAATAATATACCAGAAGACCTATACTAAGCTCCTGCTATAAGCTTAAAGAATAGTTCCTCTTATTACTTAGTCTTCAAAGACCCCTCGCTCTCCCCCCCTTTAGGGAGGTGCTAATATCACCCTTAGTACCTTTCCTACCAACTCCCTACTAGCTAACGATAATAGCCTTAAAGTCACTATATTATAAGCCGAACTAGACTCCTTATAAGCATACCTAACGTCTATAGTAGATAAGCGTAATAGGCATAGCCGTAAGCTAAGTTCTATATACTAACAATTGATCAAATAAGAAAGAGATTTAAATGACCTTTAAAACGCCTTTAGAAGCATCCTAAGATTAATTGAGAAAACTCTAGCACTAAAACGATTCCCTTCTAGTTCACCTACGCGCCCTTAGCGCTTAGTAGACTTCGACTTACCTCTTATTTCCTCTACTGCGCGCAATAAGCGATGCAATAATTAAGATGATCCTTCTTTTACTTCCCCTAACTAATATACTACTAGTTCGCCTTTAGCTTAGTAGCTAAACCTCCTTCGAATCTATAATATACCGAACCTCACTTAGAAACTGTCTAATAGATGTGATTATTGCACTAAATACTAAGAGGCTTGCATACTTAATAATTTAGAGCTTTACTACCCTTACTTCTATAGGGAATAGGCCTAGCTTAACTATATTTTAAATTAGACTAAAGGTATAGCTAAAGACTGGCTGACCCTTTAAGTACTTAATAGGAACGCTTAAATTACTATTAAAACCCTAGTAAGTCAACTTACTAAGTTCTTAACTAACCTAGTAGAACGTAAAGAAGCTAAGATCGAGTTTACTACCCTTTATATAAAGGCTAATAAGTCTTTTTAGAAGTTCTACTTTAAGTTCTCCTAACTAGCTACTATAGCAGAGATCGACGATAATAGTCGACTTTATAGCGCCCTTAAGGAGAAAATCCTAAAACGCCTTTAAACCCCCCTTATATAAAAGTGGCATAAGACTAGGATATTAGATAAGTGGGTTACTGCTATCTAATAAGAAGACGCTGGATAGCGCACTAAGAGGACGCTATATAATCAAATATAATATAGAGATAAATCGAGTACTAAGGCTAAGCCTAATCTTAGTAAGCCTACTTAATAAGGAGATAATAATAAATCAAATTCCTTGCTAAGAAACTTTTCTAAATCGTATCCGAACTAACCTTAGCATAGCACCCTTACCCTTAGCTTCACTAAGTTCGGAACTCCCTCTTTTCCTTTGCGCTAGACTAATACCTCTAGCGCTCTCCCTCTTATAGCTAATCGAAAAAATCAGTTTGATAAACGGCCGAAATCCCCCTCTATTACTCCTAGGTATTATAGCTTTTGCGTTAATGAGCTAGAGTATAATAGCTAAAGATAGAGTAGTAATAAAGAGGAGGATCCTAAGGCCGAATAAGATAATAGTAGCGCTCCCCTTCTCCCCTTGACTCTTAAGGGAAACGCCCCCGCTTAAGTAAAGCCTCCTTCTTAAGCGTACTTTATAATATACGATACCTCGATTTGAGAAACCTCCTTAGTAGCGATTCGATAATGAAACAGATCCTACTTTTAAAAAATGGTATTTCTTATAAGGTATTAGCATTAATCGATATAAGCGCTAATAGGTATACTTTAATTAATTCAGCGTTACTTAAATCTTTATCTTCTTTCCTTAAACTATTGATTTGTATACTCCCTATACCCTTTTTAATTAAAGGATATAATAGTTCTTAAGGTAGTACTATCACTTATTATATATTACTTAATCTATATATCGATTAGCAAATTCAATCTTTTACTCCCTTTCTTATTACCAACCTTAATAACTATAGAGTGATTTTAAGAAGAGTATAGCTCAAGGAGTATAAAGTTTCTATTAATTGTGCTTCTTGCAAGCTAACCTAGCTTAATTCCTATCCCCCTACCGTCTCTTTTATAAAGAATATTGAAATTATTAATACTAAATAGTAAAACTTAGATTGATACCACTAGCGAAATGCAACTTAATATAATATAGTACTAGAACGGTCCCTTTCTAAGTATAAAGCTCAACGCTAAGAAACCCTTTCCTAACTCCCTTTTAAATCACTTCCTATTCCGATCAAATACTCTTTTACTAATTCTACCCTAATTCTACCTTAAGTCGAGGGTATTACCTTTTCCAAGGACTACTCCTGCAATATATTAATTATAAAGCGAGAGCTTAATGCAACTAAGCCTAACTTAGCTCCTTTCTCTATTTCAACCCTAAAACGCACTTATAATTAGATAGCAAAGTGTAAAATTCCCCTTTCTTCTTTAAATATATACGCAATTTCAGCTTATACTTTTCGTATAATAGCTAAGAATTAGCAAAGCGTAAAGCTCTTTAGCACCTTATTTTATAAAATTGATCAATTGATTTAAGATAACTAAGAATATTAGGCTTAATAACGCGAAACCGATTCCCTCCTAAACTAATACTATAATAGAGAAGTTTCAATAGCTATTCTAACTACCTCCTTTAAACCAATTAAAAAACCGATTCTAGCCGCTTACAAAGAGTACTACCATATATTCTCGAAAGCTGCTTCTAATGCGTTGCCGCCCTATCGACCTTATGATTATAAAATCGAGCTTACAGCCGAAGGTGCTCAAAAGGCCTTCCGATACTCCCCCTTATATAAGATGTCTATACCTAAACTGGAAATAGTAAAGGCGTACCTTATTAACAACCTTAATAAAGGATTTATCAAGGCCTCCTCCACCCCTTATGCTACGCTAGTACTATTTATAAAAAAGGCCGATAGTTCCCTACGATTCTATATTAACTACTATATACTTAATAACCTCACTTGTAAAGATCGATACCCCTTACCCCTAATCGACGAGACCCTAGCTCAATTAGCCGGCGCCTAGATTTTTATAAAGCTTAATATATAGTAGGCTTTCTATCGAATCCGAATGGACCCCGAATCTAAAGAGCTTACCACTTTCAGAACTTAGTATAGCGTGTATAAATGCAAAGTGCTCCCTTTTAGCCTTACTAATGGCCCCGCTACTTATCAAAGGTATATAAACAATATCCTTTTCGATTACCTTAATAATTTTTATATAGCCTACTTAGACGATATCCTTATTTACTCTACTAACCGACTTAACTACAAATCGTATATAAAACAGGTTCTTTAGCGATTATCGGATGCAGGACTGTAGGCCAACCTAAAGAAGTGTGAGTTTAATATTATAAAGACTAAGTACCTTAGCTTTATAATCACTACTAAAGGCGTTTGGGTTGACCCTAATAAGGTAGTAATAGTAGAGAATTAGACCTACCCCTCTACTATAAAAGGTATTTAATCATTCCTTAGTTTTTACAACTTTTATTATCATTTTATTTAAGACTATAGTCTTATTGCCGCCCTTTTAATACACCTTACTAAAAATAACGTTCCCTTCTAATTTACCCTTAAATGCAAGTAGAGCTTCCTATAGCTACAAAAAGCTCTTACGCATACCCTAATCCTCTAGTACTATAAGTAAGACCTCCCTTATATATTAAAAACCGATGCCTCTAATAGTATAATTGCTTTTGTATTATCGCAGCAATACAAGTCCGAATGGCTCCCAGTTGCCTACTATAGCAAGACTATAGCACCGGCTAAGCTAAACTACGCTATATACAATAAGGAGATACTAGCTATTATTCGATTATTTGGCCATTTCAAAGCCGAGCTCGCAAGAGCACCCTACCGAATCGTAGTATATATAGACCATAAAGCACTTAAGTACTTTATAATTATAAAAAACCTCAGTTCTCGACAGGCCCGCTAGGCCGAGCTTCTCTCCGAATACGACTTTATAATTACCTACCGACCCGGCTTTGAAAACCCTCTCGCCAATGCCCTAACTCGCTGCGTCAACGAGTTAAAGGATTAGAATATAATAAAACGCAACAACCGCCTTATAACGTTATTACGCTAGGATCAGATTAACCCCCGAATCCTCTCCGAATAGCTTCGTAAACAGACTATAGTAAAGAACCTAGTCTCTATCGAAAAGGTTTCGGCCTTCTCCCTTGCTTTCTATATTATCAACTAAGTACTAGCCGCTAATCGACAATATAGGCCTTACTAGGTCTATCGCTAAGCAGCCCTCTAAAATAGGTCTAATATAGCCCCGACTAAGGCTAACCCTTAAACGATAGAAGGAGATTTACTTCTCTATTAAGGTAAACTAGTAGTATTAGATATAAATCACCTTTATATATTACTTATATAAGAGGTCTATAATCAAATTGCTATCGCGCATTTAAGCGCGCGTAAAACCTACTAGCTTCTCTCCTTATAGTACTACTAGCCGAATCTACGCCGATACGTCTCTTAGTACTATAAGAACTGCTATACCTATAGATGAAGCAAAGTCCCTTATAATAAGAAACCTAGTCTTCTTCAACCCCTCTTAGTACTAAGCCGACCTTAAGAGCATATAACTATAAATTATATAAGTTTTAATAAAGATAAGTATAGCTATAATAACATTCTTATAATTATTAATTGGTTTAATAAGTAGGCAATCTCGATACCCTATTAAAAGACTACCGATTTATATTAGTTAGCCTAACTTTATATATACTATATATATCGCTACTTTAGTCCCCCTTTGATAATCACCTTAGACTAGGGCCCTTAATTTATCTTAAGCTTTTAGAAAGCTTTTACCTTTATTTTAAGTACAAAACTAACCCTTAGTTCAGCCTACTACCCTTAAACCGATAGCTAAACTGAAAACTATAATTAGTACCTTACGCAACGCCTTCGCCCTTTTATTAGCTACTATTAAGACGATTAGAGCGAATTCTTACCTATAATGGATTTCGCCTAGCTAACTCTCCCCTATAACTCCCTTAATAGCTTATTGCTATTTAAAGTAGTGCATAGGTACGCTTTGCATACTAATTAGGACTAGAAGCTTAATGTACTTAATTTAGAGTCCCCTTCTTAGAAACTTAATCGATAAAACGCCCTTAAGTACTCCGCAAGATATTATAGAGCTTAGACCTTTGCTAAATCTCATATCCTTAAGGCCTAAGAACGCATGCGAAATGCCACTAATACCTCTTGCCGCCTAGCTACTTTCGAAGTCGGCGATCAAGTATACTTAGATATATGTCCCTACCCTATAGATAGGCCTTTTAAAAAGCTTAGCTTCCCTAGAGCTAGCCTGTTTAAGATAGTAGAGAAAGTATTCGATTTATACTAATTAAAGCTACTTAACTCTATAAAGGTATATGACGTCTTCTACCTAAGTCGCTTCTAAAGGGACCTTAGTACCTTTTTAGATAGTCAAGTGAATGAACCCCCTCCTACTATTAATATTATAAAAGAATAAGAATATAAAGTAGAGACCCTGCTTATTATATAAAAGCAAGCCGGTACGCTTATATACCGCGCCTTATAGGTTAGCCGCGATATTAATTTAAAATAGTACCTAGCCTCTAATTTTATATATACGCCTTTTAAGCTTTGCGAATTTCATTAGGAAAATCCAGACCTCCTAGGCCTACCCGCAAGGCTTCCTAATTAGATATAGGCCTATACTAATAGTATAGATAATTATAATAAGATAGGTAATAATAAACCTATAGTTAGACGCTTAAGGACGAGCTTTTTTCAAAAGGGGGGATAATATAATAGATTATCACTATATATAGGTTATACCTTGGTTTATACCTAGTTCAGCTATAGCTTAGCGCAATCTTAGTATAGGTTATAAACCGGGTTACCCCTAGTTAGCATCCGGTTCGGCTCCCCTTAAGCGGGTGACCCTCTTTTCTCCATATATATATTCTATGCCCTTCCACTCCTTTAGGGCTTAGTAGTTATTGATTCTAAGTCATTACTAAGACGTTCTATTAGCATTGCTATATAACTCGTATGCATATCGGTGCCGAGCAGAGGTTATACTCCCAGTCGTCACACCTTTAATATTTATAGAATCTGGGTTCTTATACTTTAGTAAGTAATAATAACTTATAATATCGAATTCGATAAGTCTCTCTTCTATAGTTCAAAAGCTGAGCGTATAAACCCTATATCGCGCTAGGAACTTAAGGCGACCTTCTAATTGATTAAAGAGAGAGAAAGAGCTTAGGATACTAAGTTCAAAGGCATTTTCGAGGAATCAAAGCTTATTATAAGGCTAAATGCAATTGCTGCAAAAGAAGCCGCTATATAAGAAGAGCCTATATTATAGACTAACGCTGCTCTATAGCCTTTAACTAATAATATAAAAGGCCTTAACTTAAATCCAAATCCGAAAGACCTACTTAGAAACTTAAGGATAAAAGCAAGCGAATTGAAAGCCACTTCGCCAGTCTTTAAAAAGGCAAATAGCGACTAGAGCTTAGGGGTAATGATTCCTTATAAAGGCCCTACTAAAGAAGGAACTATAGATAACTTTAAAGGAATCTTTAAAGACGAGTTCTATAAGGCGATCGGTAGATCTCTAGCTGCTATTCTGTATAAAAATGGAAATAGCTTAAGGGCTTTAAGATAGAATCTTCAGTTATAAAGGCAGGCTCTAGTAAACTCTAGTAAAAGATTAAAGGCATTGCTGCTAAGATCTAAAAGGAGCTTTAATAGTCTTATTATAAAACTAAGGGGAGATAATACAAGAATAGGCCCAAGGGAAGACCTAAAAACAAAAGGAGGAAGCACCACAAGCGGGCTCTCCTAGATAAGATGTTAAGAACAAGTCCCAAGTATAGGGTATATTTAGTACTATAGCAATACGCGCTATCTTTATATATAGAAGGTAGCCCTTTTATCTTCCTACTGGCCTGCGCCAATTATATAATATATATTATAAGACCTATCTATCTTAGGTCTCTATATATATCTTAAATAATAAAAGTAGTGGCCTCTACTACTATTAGCAAAGAATATAAAATAATATAGGTTAAGGCAATAGCATATTAATTACTAGCAAACCTTAAGTGCAAGAAAACTAATATATTAAAAGGCCTAAACTAGGGCTATATTATTA
>JAENRP010000193.1:37446-82220 GCA_024741835.1 Diplocarpon mali
TTTTATATACTTTTCACCTATAGGCCGGGCCTAGGAGTTAGAAAACGAAACTAACAAAACAAACAAACAAGCTATAGAGTCGTAAAAACAATTAAAAATAGTATTAACTTAGATATCAATTTTCCTTAGTTCTCTTTAAGGGATAGGGAGAATTATTACTAGATAATACTCTCTTTATAAAGCGCCTACTTCTTCTTAATAGTTTACTATTAGTATCGGAAGAGTCCGGTCTTAGTATTACAGGAGCTTTAGTGTTTTATAAAGATGCTAGTATAGTTTAATAGCTTCTGCCGATAAGGAGGGAGACTTATATTATAGCGTTATTATTATTATCCTCTTTATTATTATTATCATCCTTTAGAGAGTCTTCTACTATAGAGGGGGATAAGGCAGGTAATTTAATAAATAACACTTCCTTTTCTTTACCTTTGGTTAATACAAGTTGCAGGCCGGGCCTAAGAGTTATATCAGAGGGTTTAGTATAAGGTTTCTTAATGCTATACTTTTCGAGAAGGATCGTCTTATTAATTATATTATCAGCCTTAATATCATTATTAGTACCTTTCGTCTTAATTTAGGACTTATCCTTATATAGTTATAGTTCCAACTGTTGAATTAGCTTCTAAGTATAGGTGAAATTATTAAAAAGTTCCTACTTATACTTCTTTAGATATATTATCAACTAAGTCATATCTTTAGAAAATAACTCCTTTACTATCATTACTACTAATGGATTATTCTATAGCTGTTTTCCTATAAGTGCCTCTAATAGTAGGCCTCCTTTTATTATACTAAGCGTTATACGAAATTTGGCTGACGATTCTCTAGTAATACTTTATCTCGCAGTACTAGGTCTCTTTATACTAATAGAATCGATAAGAAAATCTTCTAAGTCTATACTATTCTTTAGTAAGTTATTACCAACAACTTCTATATAGTTATTACTAATAGTAAGAAAGCCACCTTTTCCTAATTCTCTAGCAGATTCTATATTAATAAATGTGCCTTATCTAATAAATATAAAGAATAGAGTCGTCTTATTAAAGATATACTCCTTTAGAAGTATCTTCTCTTTAGTGTTTAATTCTTTCTATTATACTGCATTTTAAGCTAGATTCAGTAAGATCTATTAAGCATTCTTAAGGCGTTAAGGTATAAGATTTGATAATTTATAGGATTTTTCCTAAATAGCGAATTCTCCAGTCGATTGTTTAGCTGCTAGAATCATATAATAGTCAATAGTTCTATTATCAAGTGGATTAACCTATAAGCTAGGCTTAGGAGTTAATCTCATAAATCTTATATTAGTATTAATCTTAATGGTAATAACTCTTAAGTGGTAGTCAATTCTAATAAACTATATAGGCTTAGGATACGTTACTAGTTTATATAAAGACTTATATTAAGTTAGTAAAGCACTTAGGTATAATTTATAATATATCCTCAGTATCTATTGTATTAAGCTATAAGTCATATTATAAAGGTAGGCAAAGGGGAGGTTTGGCTTCTTATTTAAGGTCCGGAAGTAGTATTAGTACATTTCTAGTTCTTCTTATATTAATATTAAAAATGAATTCTTTCTATAATTACTATGACCATACGTGCGCATAGCGCTTAAAAAGGCGCAGCTAAACAACTTAGGCATATTTAAAAAGCCTTTACTATAGAATGATATAAAGTTATCAATAGTCAGTATGGCGTTATATTAGGCAGGGGTTTATACGATATTATAGAATAATTTAAAGGCTTTAGGTGCTACTCTGAACTTAGAGAAGCCTAATGATATATCCTTCTTAACTTAGCTTGCTATTCTATTGCCAGTGGCTATAATTGTATAATTTCCTAGATGCAATAAAAACAAGGTCGGGTTAGGAGCAGTGCAAAATTTATAGATATTAGACGATATATCTTTATTAGTAAGGCCTATTATTGCCAATTTATAGTACTGCGTATATTGGCGTTTATAAAGGGTATAGAACTTTTCAAAATTGAAGTCCTTAAATATTCCTATTACAAACTTTATAAGTCTTATCTTTATTTCTAGTATTACTACTATCTTAAAACTATTGCTATACTGCAGTATTATCTTTATATTAAAGAGGACCTGATAATATTCTATAAAGATAATATTCGTATTAACTTCGGATTTCTCCTTAAGAATATAGAAGTCACCCTTTAATTTCTTATACTTAATAAAGAACTGTATAATATTATCTATAGAAAATTCGTCTTATAGCAGTTTTATAATTTGCTTAACAGCTCTTATTATCCCTTCTTATACTAATAAGACTTCTCCCTGACCTTCTTTTCTTAAACGCTTTATTATTAACTTATAGAATTTAAGAATAAATTTTTACAGGTTATTAGGGAAAGATTGTATAATATCGGCAGTATTCTTTTTAGTATTATTAAAAATTTCTAGCATATTAGTAATAGTGCCTATTTCTTTATTAGACAATTCATCTTCTAAGTCTATAATATTACGTGTATTAACCTATAGGCCGGGCCTGCGAGTCATTTTCTTTGCTACTAGTGTTTAGGGTATTTAAGGCATTTCTGGAAATAGTGACTTAAATTCGTCTGAGTTAGAGGAATAGTAGTTAGGCAGGTCAGCTACTTAAGTTCCTAGTATTATAGGCACCTCTGGCTTAAGGACATTCTCTTTATATGCTAATTCCACTCGTAGGCCAGGCCTACGAGTCAAATTCTCTTTATCAGTTATTCCTACTAAGGGTAGTAGCATTTTTAAAGTAATAGGAATAATAAACTCCTATCTCTCTAACTTATTATTAAAGTAATTCATAGTATACTCGGCGAGATAAGTCATCTTTTCTTTTATAATAAGTAGACTATATTGCAACTGTTAGAGGCTAAGTATATTTAAAATAGTTTAATTAAGAAGTGTAAAATTATCATACTATAAGGGTTTATCTTTCATAGTCTAAATGGTAGAGTGTACAATAGTACTTAAGAACCTAATAAATTTTCTACCTTTAATACTATTTCCTTACAGCTTTTTTATGCCTTCTTAAATAGTGAAATAATTTAATACCTATATAGCCTTTGCCACTAGTTGGTATATCTTAAAGATTTTGCCAAGCCCTTGCAGGGCGTTATTAGCAGTAATATCAATTATAAAGTAGGTTTGGAAAAGTATACTATAGGTACTACTTATAAATTGCAATAATCTTTTTATATACTTATTCTTCTTATCTCGATTTTTCTAAAACAAATCTATTGAATTAGCATACCTTTAATATTCCTATAGAAATTTTTCACAATTGATCCCTTTTATCTTAAGCTTATTCTTAAGAAAATCATCAAAGCTTAAAAATCCTTCTTCTATAATAGAAATTCTATAGTTTAATACTTCTATAGATGAGTTTAGGAATACTTGCTATTCTATTTCACCTAACGTTCTATAAGTGCTTACTATATCTTCTAATAATCTTAGAGCTTTTCTATCCTATGAAAAGTTACCCTTTAACATTAGTTTATTATTGGCGGTATTTAAGGGTTTGCTACCCGAAGCTATAACTGATGTATTCTTCTTAAGTATAGCTCTCTTGCTTGAGCTCAATAGTGCTATAATGAATTATTTAATAGGAGGGAGTAGTTCTAAATAAAGAGATGATTATTTAAGAAAGATTAATAATATAAGAGGCTTATACTAGAAAAGATTGATAATAAAAGACAATAGTAGTAATACTGATATTATAGGTCTAGTAGGGTTATAGAAAAAGTAAAAAAAGTAAAATCGTAATACAGGGAGAGGCTTATTTATAGAGTTTGAAATCGCGCTAGTACATATAGGAAAAGTAGGTATAATAAGCTTGGAAGTGGGAATAAAAGTGGGGTATAACGCATATAAGGACCTATAATTGGTAAATGACAATTATTAAAGGTAAGGAAGACATTTTAAAGGTAAGCGTTAAAAAGTTGTATATAAAGGGAATAATTAAAGAATGAATTATATAAAGAGTAAAGTAAATAAAGAATATATATAGAATAAAATAATAGGTTAAGAATAAAGAGGTATAGGTATATAGAAAGTAGATAATCCTTAAAAAAATTCAACTTCTAATTCGCAATCTCTTTAAATGGTTTTCAAAAGGGGAAGTAGTAGACTCGATTCTCTAGGCTTAAGTCGACTCAATTATCAGTTCTATTATCACTTCGGAGTCTTCTTCTCTTATATTAATTTTTATTTTTTAATGATTTCTCTACTTTAGGGACCTCTCTTAAAGGATCTTCTATTAGTACCCCTAGATTTGGTAACTGAGGTTCATCTGAATTATCTTATAGGCTTAAACCAGCCGAGTCCAACCTCACTCGCAGGCCAGGCTCGCGAGTCAGTCTTAGCGTTTTTAAGCTTAAGGGTAAAAACAGGGGATTAGTTCCTAAATCAGGGTCTAATACTATGCTAAAGTCTCAGTTTATCTCTTTTCCGAATTTTCTTATAATAATGCCTTTATCAATTAGTGCATTAGGCTCTTGGATAGCATTTACTTTATCGCGCTATCTTTAAGACTTAAGTCTATAAAGAAGCGACTTAATATTTATAACATTCGTCTAGGCCTTAATAAGGGTATTAAATAGCTTCTGATTATATTCTATAAGGTGGATTTTCAATTCGTCTTTATTTAAAAGAAATAACTCCTATACTTTAATTATAACTAATAGATCCGTTTAAGAGCATCGACTAATAATGGCTTTAAAGAGGCTGCTGCAGTTTTCAAGATGAAAAGCTACTTTAAAAGGTGCAATAGTTCTACTTGCGTTAATCTATTAAAGTACTAGAGGTTGCTCTAAAGTAGAGACTGAAAAGATAAGATCAGAGATTCGAATCTTATTTTCTAAGGTGTTCTTATCGCAGACGGCTATATAGTTATTATAAAAGGCTATAAAACCACCAGTCCTATAAGAATTATCCGAAAGCATTTTAAAAAGGTATTCCTATTTTATTATTATTATAATTGAATTGCTATTATTAGTAATAGGTCGTAAGATCTCCTTTTGCTTCAATTTTACAGTTATTTAAGCTAGTTAAGATTTTAAACCAAATGCCTAGGAGGTCTATTGACTTATCTTCTTCGCAGATAGAGTAAGTTTCATATTCGACTAAGAGCCGACCTACCTATTAAGGCTTCTAGAAGCTGGCCCTTATCCGATCGGTAGGATCTGATAATCCAAGACTTGCTTTCTAATAAAATTGACTCGCGGGCCGGGACCGCGAGTGAAAATCGGAATTTCTTTATTAGTAGCACTTATACCTCTCTTTATCGAAACAACTTAATTATAAAGACCTAGGCCAATCAATTAGGGAGGTTTAAGGTAGGCTATAAGCTGATAGGTTCTTCTACTTCTTACTATTATAGCTAAGAGGTAGAGTTTATAGTGCATTTAAAGGACTTATTAAGTAAGACTGAACATTATATTATAGAGAAAATAAAAAGGTATAAAGGTCGCGTTATCCATAGGGCAAAAGTGATAAAGGTATATTTCTACTTCTTATCTTATAATAAAGAGGAATATACTTATAAAAGCACTATTATCGGTAGTAAAATTGTCAGTTAGGAAGCGGCATCCGAAGGGTTTAGGCATTACAATTGACCCTTCTTCTTCTATTTCCTTTTGCTATTTATTGCTTAATAATATTGAAAAGAAAGAATTATTCTATTTAATCGGCTCTAACGCCTTTAAAGCTTTAGGATCAGCCCTGAATTTTACAGCACCTAGAGATGCCTCTATTATTAATAGGTTGGATTTGCGTATCCTTAAAGAGATAAAGAACTGATTATCAAGGTGGATTAGAAAAAGATTAATATCTTCTACTATATAAAGAAGTTTAAAGTATTTAATAGTTTTATTAATATCAAATCCTTTATAATTAAAACTATAGTAAACCGAAAGAGAGCAAATATAAAGGTCGCAAAGTCTTCTCCCTTCGATTCCTACGCTAGAAAGATACTATCGAAAGCGAGTCTTTATTATAAAGGACACCTAAATATCATATCGTTCTTTAAGCTTAAGGTTAAGAATAACTGATTAAGGCATATTGCTACAATTACAAATGTCCTAATTAATAGATTCCTCTTTGCGTTCTCTTTCTTATAAGATAAAATAGTCTCGCTTAGCATTCGAGAGATTAGGTTCTTGACTTCTATAATTATTAAAGAATTGAATAATATCTATAGAGGCGAACTCGTCTAAGATAAGCTATTGAATCTATTTAATAGCTCTCTTAATTATCTTTAAAGCAGTAGGAATAGGGTCTTCTCCTATATTATCGTTTCTAAAACAGTTGCATATAAATATAAAGAAGTTAAGAACTAGCTCCTTTAAGTTATTAAGGAAGGAGTTTAAGCGAGCGCGTAATCCTTTAGTTTCAAATTGCAAATTAGCTAAAGTAGCTATCAAACGATCTATCCTTTTTAAAGGTTGAGCTAAAATAGGTCATTTAGCTAAAAGAGAGTCCTTTAAAGATTTTGAAAATTCTAAAGAGGCTGCGCTAAGCGTTTAGGCAGTTTATTCGGCAGCGGTTTCTAAAATCATTTTAACAAAAGGTAGGTTAGGTCTAGTTTTAAAATTCTTATTTCTAACTCCTAGTCTAGGACCGCGAGTTAAATTATATAGTTTAGCACTTATTATATCTTTAAATTAAAAAGCGAATTTCAAGGCAGGCTTAACCATAAATAACCAATTCCCTTCTTTATTATTAAAGAAATCTTATTTAAACCCTATTATAAGAGTCTAGTTCTCTTTTAAAATAAGCAAACTATAAGCAAAAGCGCAGAGCCTTAGTATATTAATAATAGTACTATTAGGTAAGGTAATATCTATAGCCTAATTTGATCTTTTTATAGCCCTATTAGCTACTATAAGTACTGCATTAGATAGGCCCACAAATCTGCGACTGCGAATTCGATTGCCTTAGAATTTTACTACTCCTTCTTAAATAATAAAGAAATTAAGAATCTAAATAGCTCTAGCGGTAGGAGTATTTTCCTTAAGAATTTTTAATAACACTTGTCTTCTATTATTAGAATTAATATTTATTAGAAAGCGCGAACGAAATAGGAGTCCTCTCTTATTAGTGGCTAAATTATCTAATTATTAAATAGATTCTTCTCTTTTATCTCAGTCTATTTTAAAAGTGTCGGCTAAGGTTATATATTAATCTGCGTCAGCTAAGAATTCCTTTTTAAAGATTCCCTTTAATCTTAATTCTTCGGTTAGGAAGTTGTTAAATTGGAGAATTCCAAGGGCCACCTGGGTTGAAAGGTTGCTAATAGCATTCGCGTAAGCTAAAAGGAGTTTTTATTACTCTATATCTCCTAAGGCTGCGTAGGTCGATTTGAAGCTTTCTAATAATGCAATAGCTCTACTATCCTAAGAGAAGTTTATAATTAATGCTTATTTATCCCCTATCGCAGTAGATAAAACCATTTGTAAGTTCTTTAAAGGCATATTGCTTATAAAAGATAGGTAGTATAAATAAGAGAGTTTAATAGGGTATAAGAATTAAAAGGGCATATAAGCTGCAATAGGTTTGCTATATATATATTAAGGAAATTGGACTTTTTATTTATTATTTAAGGAAAGTAATAGGAATATTATAATTAAAGGCTAATATTAAGAATGTAAAATAAGTTAAAGTAGGTAAGAATTTAAGGTGATCCTAAAAGATCTATATTTTAAATAATAAAGGAGGCGACCTTGCCGAAAATGTAAAAATAAGGATTAAAGGAAGGTAAGACAATTAATAGGCTAGGAAATCGTTTAGTATTCCCGCTTACGTTCTTTAGATATTTTAAGAATAATGACTTAAAGTTGCGATTAGTTAGGTATTTTAATATTCTTCACTTGCAGGACCGGCTTATAAGTCAAATTGGAAAAATCTTAGTCTTTATCTAAGGGTTTAAAATTGCTTATATTGCCGTCGGTTCCTATAAAGGATTCGGAGGTTATATCAATTTCTAATTTATCTTCTAAAGGGAATAAGGTCTAGTTGTATTAATAAAAGCGCTTCAGTCGATTAGCTGCAAAGGTTCCTTTAATATCGATTCCGTCAAGTTCCTAAAGAGAATAGTATCCCTTATCTTTCTACTTAAATTTAACCTTAAATAGACTAAGCTATCGATAGTCAAGTTTAGTATCTACTAATATATTAATACTTCTTATAATATCGTAAACTAAGACAAGATCATCTTTTTAAATAGGGTATATTTTAAGTACTTTAAAAGCAGCCTACGCTTCCTTAGCTTTTTCCTAATATCGTTTCTTTTATAGAATAATTTCCTTTATATCTATATCTTAGAGCTTAAGTTGTTAGCATCTTATTATAAGCAAATCGGAACGGTTCCGAATTTAACTATAGTCGAACAATCTCTAAATAGGCTATTAGGATTTAAGAGGGAGCTATGCCTCTCTACTATAAATAAGGAAGAATAGTATAACTCTAGTCGGTTTGTAAATTATCGTTCGATAAGTAAAGAGTATTCTATAAAAGCGTTTTATCTAATCCTTAAATCCTTTATAAGTAACTTTAGATAGACTATTAAGAATATTACAATATCCTTATTCTACTATTCTATTAGCTTTCGAATTATACGCTAAGATTTGAACCCGTTTAATGCTATATTTTCGTAAGAAAGCTTTAACTACTCCTTTGTTTTTAAGGCCTCTATTAATAGTTAATCTGCTAAAAAGTCTATAGCAATAGACTACATCTTCCTAAAGGAACTTTGCAATAGATTCAGAGTTAGTAGATCTTAAAGGTCGTCTTTTAAGCTATCCTAATAGGTCTTCCTTTACTAAAGTAAAATATATTATCCTATTCTTAGTAGTTAATACTTATATAATATTAAGGCTGACTTTGTAAAAAAGGCCTAATAGCTAAGTTAGGAATAAAGGATTTTCCTTACGATTAGGTTTTCGTTTCTAATAAGGGATGCAACTCTTTATAAAAGCTTTACAGTCCTTAAAAGAGCCTTTCTAAAAGAATTTTCTTAAGAGTTAGTAGTAAGTAGACTTAGCTCCTTAGTAGCCAGTTTCCTTATAAATATCTTAAATAGCCTTAGCCCTTAGTTTTTCATTATCTAAGCAGAGTTATATAAGGAATGAGTTATCGCTCCTTTTAAACAATTGTCTTCCTTGCATTAGATAAATTAGAGCTTTAACTTTGAATTTCTGAAAATCCTTAAGAGCAACTGTCTTTAGTCATTTAAATATAATTAAAAACTTTGCGATTTCTTTAGAGTCACTTAAGTAGTTAAGTAATAAAATTCTCTTATTTGATTTGCAGGCTAGGCCCGCGAGTCGAGTCCTTTTAAGGCGATATATCAATAGATAACCAACTTCGTTTTCTACCCACTTATTAATATCTGTTTCATCTTTTTTAATTAAATTAAAAGGGTAAGGCCAAGTTCTTTTTAAAAGGCCGTTAGCGGTAGTATTTTTCGTTCTTAGAATATATTTGACTTCAAAGTCCATTAGTCTTATTTAAGCAATCCATTTTATTAGCAAAGCTCTTAGTAGGTCGCTTATAGCTCTATTCAATTGTTCTACTAGCACTTTAGCATCAGTTTTAAGAATGAAGTAAATGCTATAGAGGTCACTTCTTATCTTTTTCATCGCCTTTAAAGCGCCTTTACATTCCTATTTAATAATATTATACTTTATCTCTACTAGATTCTAAAGACTACTTTCAAAGCAAGCTAGATGTCTTTTCTATTAGCTATCAGCTTATTAAAGGATAGCACCCTATCCAATTAAGCTTGCGTCAACTATTAGTATAATTGGCCTAGCGTCGGCTCTATAGTCTATTTTAATTAAACAAGGCGCCTTAAGCAACGCTTGCTTTAGTTGTTTCATAGCCTCTATTTAAGGTTTCTCCTATTAAAACTCAGCCCCTTTCTGAAATAAGGAATAAATAGGTACTGCCTTTTTAGTAAAATCCTTGATTCAAATATAATAGTATACTATAACTCTAATAAACGCGCGAGCTTCTGCTATATTGTTATACCTCTTCCATTTGTCGATTTTAAGTACTTTAGCCTTCTAAGTGTAACGGCTGCACCTCCACTTAGTGCAATTACCTAGGAGTACGGCGTTCTAAGGTTTCGCAATCTCGATTCGATATAGGGTTTTCTCGAATCGACCCCAAAGGTGCAAAAGGATATTCTTACATAATATCACATAAGCGGGCAATAGAGCTCCTAGCTGCTATGTATATAAGGAAGAAGGGCTCTCCCCTAAGGAGGGTTCTCTAACTTCTTCGTTTCCTTCGTATTAGACCTATAGAATACGCCTTTTGCACTACTTCTTGCTCTTATACTTAATCTTGCACTTTAGCAGTTCTATATCATTATATTAAACGAAGAAGTTCTTCTCCGCCAGGGATAGCTTTTAATAATATCCTATCCCTTTGAAAAATCGATTCGCGGTTGTTTCGACTTTCGATAGAGTTAGGATCCTAGAGATCTCTTAAATAAACTGGAAGCTTAAGTGTAGCTTATTAACTAGTATAATCGAAGAACGCTTTTATTAGCCGGATTTTCTCAATTACTCCTTTTGTAGAAGTGCTATAGGCAGAAGTTAAGAGAGCACTATACTACCAGAACCCTTTTTCTATAAAACCCCTTTTTAACCAAATCCCTACTGAAACCAAAATCGGTAAAATGAATTCCCTATTAGCCGGAAGTTAGCAAATACGGAATATACCTAGTTCGTTCGGAGGACCAGCTTCTATAGGGAGTACCCCTACCCCAGCTCCTAAAGCCGGACCTTCCTCCGCCTCCAAGGGCAAGAGACCATAACGCTACAGCCGAGCCAACTAAGATAAACGAGACTTTTCGAACCCGAACGTCTTATAAGGAATAGTCTTAGGTTTAAAGGAATCTATATAACGCTAAGACTAATCTAATCGATAATTGTAAAGCGAGATTAGCAGGATTGCCTAGGCTATCTCTAGCCTAAAGACCCTAGCTTATCAAAGCTAAGAGACAGCTTAGCGCATATATTAGACTACTAAGCGAGATTCCACCTACCCTTAAGATACCTAGCCTCCTTTGGAAGTTGATATAGATACAAAACGGCTAAAAATTCAGCTGACCGAAAAGATCACCCCCCTTAATAATAGAACCTCCCTAATGTATAAGCAGTAGTTAGCTTTAGTCTGAGACCAATTATAAATTAATACCGACTTATATCCGAATAAGCGAGCTCGCCGAGCCCTTATTTAGGGATCTACTATAGGATAAGCCTAAACGTACCTCGAACCCTAGTACCTTTTGGAGACTAACCCCTTCTAGAACTATTAAGAAATAGTAGAACTGCTAAGCAGTTACTTTTTAACTAGCTAAGAGGTGGACCTATTTCGATCCACTTTTCATTACCTTTATATAAGAGAAGCTAGTCATTCTAAAGAAACTTTCCCTTAGTTTCAGGCCCAATTCTAATTTATTGCAATCTAGGGAGAGGTCTTAAGATCTAAGTAGTTCTTCTTTATATAGAATAAGATTACCCCCTAGCTTAGAGCTACCTGCGCCTTAGCTAAGGCCTCTTAAGGGAAGGACTATACTATTATAATTAACTAATTGAATGCCCTCGATGCTAAATGCTAAAGCAATTAACTTCTTAACCCTTTGATTAGAAGCAAGGCGACCTTAGTATTATACCAAAAGACATCTGGTTCGCTCCTTAATAAGACCGCTCGCGGTCTAAGCGCCGGAAGTACCACCTAAGTCTCTGGGATACCAGCCCTAAAGCCGACTACCCCTTTTCGCTAAAATACGCTAGCTAAGGCTAATTCTCTTACTTTACCCCTTAAGCAAGCCACCTACTAGACCTATGGCAAAACTAATCACTATAAGACTAAGTGCCCTTCTATAGGCAAGATTAATGCCTTAGAAGATGCAAAGGAAGCTGATCTAACTCTAGACTCAATTAAGAATAGGGTCGAAACAGAAGAAGATTAGGAAAATAAAAAGGCCTAGGAAAAGACTCCTACTTAGGCCTATAAAAGTGCGACTTATCAAAGCTAGATCTCAACTCTTTAATAAAAGGGAAGCAATTCCTAACCTCTTATACTATTAGTATAAATGGACTTAGAGTATTATTATTAGCTTTAATAGATACTAAAGCCCTTAATTACCTATTTCTAAATTGTTCCCTTTCCGTACGTCTTTCGAAAGCGACCGGCTCTTAAATTCTTCCTCTTCCAGCCCCTATTCCTATCTATAGATTTTAAAATACTATTTGCGCGCAAGCTACGCACTATATGCGCTTTCACTTGACAATTGATAGAAGGCGTATTTACAACTGCCCTTAGGTTATTCTTGACCTAGGCTAGCGCAACGCTATTATTAGAGTTAAATGGATACGCCGATTCCGACTTAAACTTAACCTAAAGGAAAACCGATTCTTATAGCCTTTGTATTACCCCCTATCTCCCCGATTTGCAAAGGAAATCGTCATTCGTCTTCCTCCTTTTAAAGGACTTCGGATCCGATCCGATTATCAAGCTGATATCAATCGTAGAGAATAAGAAATAGCTATAGACGAAGCTCGATAGATTAATAGAAGATAGTCCTGCGTCAATTTAATAGCTCTAGCTAAGCGCAAGATCCTTATTGCTATTACTAGGCTAGCGCCCTTGCCTATAACTAAGCTAGATTTAGGAAAACAGTCTAATACGAATTGATTACAATCTGACCCTATTCGCAAATGCCTTAAAGCTATAGTTCTTATTTGCGAAATCAGTACTAATGCCTTTTATTATAATATAAAGCGTAAGGAGATAGAGTTCTTTTAAACTAGTATTTATAAAGTGGATAGGATTTTAAAGGAAAGATATAAGCTTAAGAATCCTAATGTTGAAAAGCTAATCAACGATCGACTCCTAAAATAGTACCGATCTTTAAAATAAGCCTTCTTAAAAAGGGATATAGATACCCTCCCTTCTTATCAGTACTATAATTATAAGATATAGCTAGAAGGGCCCTTGCCTGATACCTATTCGCCCCTCTACTATCAATCTACTAAAGAGCTTAAGGTTATAAAGGAGTACTTACTCGAGAATTTAGATAAAGGCTTTATTGAGACAAGTACTAGCCCCTTTGCTTCGCTAATGCTATTTGTAAAGAAGGCCGACGGTAGCCTCTGATTTTATATAGACTATTAGAAGCTAAACGCACTAACTTAGAAGGACGCTTATCTGATTCTGAGGATAGACGAGCTTTTAAGGCGAGTATCCAAAGCCAAGATCTTTATAAAACTAGATATTTAAGCCGCTTTCAATCAGATACAAATGGACCCCGAATCGGAGGAATATACTACCTTTCGAATAAGGTACAGATCCTACAAATGCAAGGTTCTCCTATTCGGCCTCTATAATAGACCTGGTACTTATTAGCAGTATATAAATAATATTCTTTTAAATTACTTAAATGATTTTTACATAGCGTATTTAAACGATATTTTAATTTACTTAAAGAATATTAAAGAGCACTAGGGTCATATTAAAAAGGTGCTAAAACAACTCTTGAACGCTAGCCTTTAAGCAGATATTAAGAAGTGCGAGTTCTATATTACTTAAACTTAATATCTTAAATACGTTCTAATAATAACTAGGATCGAACTAGACTTTAAAAAGGTCGAACCGCTGCGCAATTAAAAGTACTTGAAAACTGTTACTAAAGTAAAGTCCTACTTAGGATTTTGCAAGTTCTACTGATAATTCATTTGCAACTTTAGGCTAATCGCTAAACCCCTCTTAATTCTAACCCGACTGACGGTACCTTGGAATTAGATAGAAGAGTGCCGAATCGCTTTTAAAGAGCTTTGCAAGCAGTTGCTCTCGATTTAGCGGATTTACCATTTTGACCCTAACTTACTTATAAAGCTAGAAACTAATACTTTTAATAGCATTATCGCTAGAGTACTTTCTTAGCAATACTCCGATAAGCAATAGTACCTAATTGGCTTCTATTTACATATACTCTCTAGCTATAAACCTAATTAGGAAATATATAATAAGGAACTCTTTGCTATCGTTAAATCCTATTATAAATAGAGACCTAAGCTTATATTACTTAAGGAGCGAGTTGATATTTACTCAGATCACCGCTCCCTTAAGTACTTTATAACTACTAAGGTTCTAACCGCGAAATAGTGCCGATAGATGGAATTCCTATTTGACTTCAATTTTCGAATCGTATACACTCTTAGTAAAGATAACTGGAAGGCCGATATTCTTAGCTGCTAAGAGTAGGATATGCCGGTTTATAAGCAAGCGAAGCTAAATAGCCAATCCTGGGTTCTGATTTCCCTAGCCCGGTTGGACCTCCGAATTAATACCGAACTGGCCGACAAATTTCTCGCCGAATCTGCCGAAGGCACCCTTGCCCTAATATCAACCGATAATCCCGATTCGACCCTAAATCAACCTAAGGATTCCTTTGATTTGATTAAGAAGCTTTATTAAAACAATTGCAAATCCTTTCAAGAGATTTGTACCAACCTTCCTAAGAATTACTCTTTAAAAGATAGATTGCTTTACTTTAAGGAGCGTCTTTGCGTACGCCGCAATACTCCCTTATACACTCGTCTAATTTAAAAAGCTTATAACCAACCTTTAAGTGCGCACCCTAGTAGCTTAAAGACCTACTAGCTTCTTGCTCTTAAGTACTATTGGGTCAGGATAGGTTCGGACTGTAAAAGACTTATCGCAAACTGCAGACCTTATCAATTTTCGCATTCGAAGACAATTAAGTAATAAGGCCTCCTATAGCCCCTTCCTATTCCTAATTATCCTATATAGCACTTATATATAGATTTTAAGGATTTCCCTCCTAATAAGTACAGTTTTGATCGAATCCTGGTTTTTATAAACCGACTTAATAAGAGCGCTATTACAATTCCTTATTAAAAAGATATCAACGCTTAAGGAACTGCCCGATTATTCGTTCAATAGATATATCGATTCGGCCATACTCTAGAGACAATTACCTTAGACCGAGGCCCTTAGTTCGTCTCCTTATTTTAAAGAGAGTTCTATTATATTATCAATATTAAGATTAAACTCTCTATAGCATACTATAAGGAAACTGATAGCCAAACGGAGATTATAAACAAGTATATTAATTTAAGGCTAAGGCCTTTTATTAATTACTATTAAGATAATTAGAGTGAACTGATTCTATTAATAGATTATACGCAATCGACTCTACCTTACGCTTTAATCGGTATGACCTTATATTAGCTTAAGTATAGAGTTGCACCTTAGACAAGTTAGGACTAGATCTCTTTAAAAACGTCTAGCCTATAGGAGAAATTGAACTAGGCAGAAGCTAAGCTAATAGCAGAGAGGATGCACGCAACTTAGGAAGTAGCAAAAGGCAATATAAAACGCGCCTAAGAGAAAATGCGTAAGTCTATGAATTAATATTAAAGGGAGATTAATTAGAAACCTAAAGATATAGTCTACCTTTTAATAAAAAATCTTAAGAACTACCGCCCTAATAGGAAACTGGCCAATCAATAGGATAGTCCTTTCAAGGTTCTTAAGAAGGTAGGCAATTCATATTAGATCAAGCTGCCTATAGGTTCTACTATATATAATATCTTTGCACTAGAGCTATTATTTAAAGATCCGCAGAACCCTTTACTAGGTTAGGAATAATCCTAGCCTACTATAGAAAAGATTACTAAGTAAGAAGAGTATAAAGTGTCCAAGATACTAGGTATACGCCTATTTCAAGGAAAGCTAAAGTACTAGGTCAAATGGACTAGTTATAACCCTGATTCAAGTTGGTATTGCGCCTCAAATTTTATAGGATCCTTATATAAGATTCGCGACTTTTATCAGACCAATTCTATAAAGCTAGGACCACCTTAGAACCTATAAGCTTGGCTAAAGGCTTAGGAAAGTAGTATAGATAATTATAATCACTTAGAAGATAATAGGCTAAATGCGAAACGGATTAGTAAATAAATCTAAAAATATAAATAAAAAAAAGGAGAAAAATAATAAAAATAGAAAAATAATAACGCTAGGCCAACTGCCTCCTCCCTTTACAACTCCTCCAACCCCTTCTCCTTTGCGCTTAAGGAGACAAGCTCTAACTCTATTCTAAAGCTAGAGCTTGCCTCTTAAATACGCCCTCGCTTAGAATAACCCTGACCTCCTCCTTTTGCCGCTGCTAGCGCCGCCCTACTAGCCGCCGCGCCTGACGCTACCCTTGCTACTACAAGCCCCTCTCCTCTTATAAGAGACTCTGCTACTATAGCGGTCTGCTCTACCGACGCAGCAATAGACCTTAGGAGGCCTAGTATAGTTCGGCTGGATTGCTCTAACCTTACTAGCTAGGACTTAATAAGGTTACTACGCTCCTATTAGAAAGTCAGCGGTCGATTTAATACTAATTCGGGTTTAACTTATAGCAACTGTCGCCTAGATCCCCTTTAGCTAGCTTGCTATAGCCTTAGCTATAAAGTAGAGCTCCGTAAGGCTAGCACGCTCTAGTTAGGAGCGGCTAGTCAAAGCCTTTGCGCTGGCTATTAGCAGGAGGTTGATAAGAATCCGGGCGCGCTAGACCGCCTCCTAATAGAGCATCTCGCAGTTCCCTGCCGAAACTACACGCGCATCCTTATCGTTGTTATTATCATCCCCCTTTTGCTACTAAGGAGCCTTCCCCTGCTACTCCTTAAAGGCCGCGGATAGCGCTGCAAACTCCTTACTAATATAGGAGGGAAGTTATAAATAAGTATTAGCGCGACTAAGTCTCTAGACTCGATTTAGGATACTTATAAGGATGCACTCCGCCTTTTGCTCCTAGCACTAGTAGCACTTCTTACTACGCTTTGATTCAAACTCGCACTTATACGTAATATCGCGCATAAGGCGCCGTACGTACTAGTAATAATAAACGCAATAGGCTATCGCAAGGGCGCCCGATAGCAGGGGAATTGGCACTATACGTATTAGACGCGATTCGACCCTAGACTAGGGCAAACTTACTTATAGTAGTTAGTAGTAGTAGTAGTAATTGTTTCTACTACTATACATTAGCCTTACGCTATAGTAGTAGGAGTAGGAGACCTATGCGATTATATGCAGTTATTATACTAAGGAAGGAAGATCCTGCAAGAGGAAAAACAAATTTAAGTATATAATACGACTTGCGCTAAACCAAATATAAAACAGTACTATTCGCATAATAACGCGCTAAGTACATTACTACATAAAAATCATTATAACCTACTAACGCTTATAGGCAAGCGTTTTCAAAGGGGGGAGGTAGTATAATAGCTGCACCTCCACTTAGTGCAATTACCTAGGAGTATAGCATTCTAAGGTTTCGCAATCTCGATTCAATGCAGGGTTTTCTCAAATCGACCCTAAAGGTGCAAAAGGATATTCTTACATAATATTATATAAGCGGGCAATAGAGCTCCTAGCTACTATATATATAAGGAAGAAGGGCTCTCCCCTAAGGAGGGTTTTCTAACTTCTTCGTTTCCTTCGTATTAGACCTATAGAATACGCCTTTTGCACCACTTCTTGCTCTTATACTTGATCTTGCACTTTGGCGGTTCTGTGTCGTTATACTAAGGACTTCGGCCATTAGAATCAGTAATAAAACTAACAATTTCCATCGATAGAAGATAGTATTATAACTTCAGACTAACTATTGCTCCTACCCTTTTAAATCGTATAAGTACCTAGTCCAGGTTCTAAATATATTCTATTATAAATCATTATATGCTAAAGAGAACTTCTTTATAGTTATAGAATGATCTTAATCCTTTTACTCCTATATCGTCTATATAAGGGAGCGTAATATTAGGTATGCAATCTACTAGTATCTTATAGATTACTTAGACAAATTGAGCGATCGAATTTATAGCCCCTTAAGGTAATCTTATCATTTGAAGTAGCTTAAGAGGGGTTTGAATTGCTATTATATCTCTTAATTTAATATTAAGAATAAATTGGTTATATCTAAAGAAGAAGTTAATAAGAGAACTGCAGGTTAATCCTACGAATTTATTCAAGAACTCATCTATATTTAAAGGAACATTAGCGTCTTTAACAGTTACTTAGTTCATCTCTACTACTACTATTATTAGTCTATAAGTTCCCTTCTCCTTCTTAGCAACTAAGAACTATTTATTCCTATAAAGGCTATTACAGAACTTAAGAACACCTTGCTTTAGCCTATCCTTTAACATTTCGATTACCTTTTCTTAAAGAGCTTTAAGGACTTCGAATGTTTTCTCTTGCTAGGCTTCGTAGGGTATTATCTTAATCTTAATATAAGGCGTAACCTCTTTTTAAATCTAGCTAAGTTCCGTCCAGTCAAAAGCTAAGGCGCCCTTTCGATTTATTAAGGTTTTATAAAGTAATTTGCGTTCTTACTCTATTAAGTCTTCTCCAATTTTCAGTATATTAAAACGTTCTTTTATTAGTCGATATCCGATAGGTTTATTAGAAAATCTGCCTATAATAAACTTATCAAATTTGCCACCCGGCTTCAGAGGTCGAAGCTTCTTATCTTATTTAAACCAATCATCTAGTCCTTTAGACTTTAAGCTATTAGAGATTCCCTAATCCACCAGTCGTATTTTATTAGCCTTGCTTTTATATATAGTTCAAATATTAGCTAGTACTATACTTCTCTACTTCTTTCCTTTTTTATTAAATCCTATAAAACGATCCGAATTTTCCTTTTTAAAAATAAATAAAAGATTTTCTAAATCGTTAATTTAAAGTGTATAAATGGAAATATTATTAGTAATTTTATTGTTTTTCACTCGCAGGTCCGGCCTATAAGTGGTTTTTAGGTTTTTTAAAATAATTGGTAAATTGTCGAAATTTGTAAAACAAACTCTCTTCTCTACCTTATTTTTCTTTTTTCTTAATTGTTAAGCTGATAAAACGCTAATTATACCATTTTTCAAAATTCCAGATTTGACTCTTAGTTTAAGACCGCAAGTCAAATCACTATTATTTAAAATCGATAAACTCACCTTTCTTTTGCTATAACTCCTTACTAGGTACCTTCCTTTATTAGCATTAAGCCTAGCCCTTATACTAGCTAATCGTTTCCCAAAACCTCATTTTAGAATTCGGCTATATCTCTTATAATAACCATTTGTCCTTTTAAGGATCGATCTATATTCTAAAGGCTAGCTTTTATAAGCCTATCTCTAGGATAGTTAAATATTAGCTAAGATTTTAAAATAAAGGGCATTCTTAAAAGAATATCGTTCGAAGAATTCTCTATTACTAGAAAGTTAGTATAATTAACGATTCCTCCGACTCTAACCTTCACGTTTTTTACCTATTTATTAAAATTATATTTCAATCTAAAGATAGTCGAATAAATAAGGAGTCGATCGCTAACAATTATCAATTAAGCTATTTCTGCCACTTTTCTAATCATTATATTAACTTCTAAACTATAATCGATTAGAGCCTTTGCTTTAACTAATTCTTTTATAAAACAAATAATAATAGGGCTTTTTATCGCAACTATTAAATAATTTCAATTGATATTTTAAGATGTTAAAGCTATTACTATAATATTATAGTACCTTTAGGTTCCTTTGTCTTTTGCAATCTAAAGACATTTAATTAAGGCTAAGTGCTTCTTAGAGTTCTTTTGTATTACAATTTCCATTTCCTTATTATTATTCAAATCTTTAAAAGCAATTAGGATATGCTTTCCTAGCACTTTATTAAAGCGTCTAGTCAAACTAAATAGGTCTTTAAACGTGAGGTTAATTTGCTAGGCTATAACATTCTCTATAGCTTTCTCTATTATAGTTAAATTAGCGTATTTATCGACGAATTTCTCCTATTTTAACATCTGTCTCTTTTACTTAAAGTCAAGGGTTTATGCAATAACTTCAACTTCTTAATCTTCGAGCTTAAAACCATCTTCGTCTATTATATCTCTGATCAATTCGTCTACTATATCAGCTTTATCCTCGTCTATTGCAGTTCCAGATTATTAAGTATCTTTTAGCGTTTAGACTCTATATTAAGATTCCTAAGTTGCACGCATTGATTTCTGGACTTTGGCTGGTTTTATTAGTATTAAAGGAGTAGTAGATCTAAAAGGACGCCGAGTATTCTAAGGGTTTTTAGATACAGAAGCAGTATTAATATCAATAGATATATTATTATTAACCTATCTTAAGATAAAGATGCCTTTAACTTCTATAGCTATTTGATCAGAAGCTAGGTCCTTAAGAACTCCCTTAGGTAGATTGCTAATTAAGCCTATATATATATAAGTTGGGATTTTAGTATTCATATCTATAATATACTATCGTTCGACCAAATTCTCATCTTATTTCATACTATATATTATCATTCGAATAGTCTATAACTATAAGCGATTCTAGTGCTTTTTAATAAGGATAGCTTCTAGCCTAAGATCCCTAATGCAAAGTATCCTATACTTATTAATATATATAACCCTAGTATTAATAAAACGAAGGAAAAGAGGGCAATTATTGCAATACTTATATAAAGCGCAGTTAGGTTCTTTATTATTGCAAAAGTTGCAGATTAGTTGTCTTCTATTGCCGATTCCTTAGTACCCTATAGTATTAATATTAGTAGAGTGCTAATTAGGATCAATTCCTCCTTCTTTAACTAGTTATTGCGTTCTTATATTAGCTAGTTATTCCAAATGATAAGAAGCAGGAGTCTGATAATAGGAACCACTAGGTTGGCTTATAGTAGCTAAGTTTTATCTATTACCAAATTAGGAAATATGCTATTTTTCCTATAAGAGATTATTAATTCTAGTTTCTAAGCTTTAGATTCGGAGTTTTGCAAATTAGGTCTTAAGTTCCTTAATTCTAGGGTTAGATCTCACTCCTAGGTTAGGACTGCAAGTAAAAGGTATAACTATTAGGTTCTTCGTTGCCTCCTTTATAACTTCTAAAGCCTTTAAATGTTCTTGGACCAGGCTCTTAAGGTCTTTAGTATAAAAGGGAGTAAGGGCTTTTTCCTACTCTATAGTATTAATAGTTCTCTTATTAAGATCTGATTTTAAAGCAAAGGCCGAGAATTCCTTAAATGAGGCAAAGGTTATAAGGTCTTGCTTATTAATCCTAAAATGCTTAATGATCTTATTTCAAAGGCCAATAAGTAATCTAAGTAAGAAAAGGCAGCCTCTTTTAACTTCGCTAAGTATTTTCTAGCTAATTAAGGTATTTGATATATAAGTAAAAGTCCGATAGTAGTTTTTAAATTCCTTAGGAGTATAAGTAATTAAAATAAATTCCTTTAAGAAAGCTAGGGTATTGCGAATCTGCTATCTATTAAATTTGCGAAATTCAGATTTAAGGGCCTTAATAAGGAGTTCCTATAAACTATAAGTTTTCCATTCGGGGAGGGACTTGATAATATCCTTACTTATATAATCATAGTAGTAAGGAAGTCGAGAAATCATATCCTCTTATATAATACTAAAATCGTAATAAGTTTCCTTATATTACTTAAGGAAATTAGTAATATTAGCGCTTATAAAGTAAGGAGCGCTAGAGGAATTAGGGAGGGAGAAGTAATTAGTAATAGCCTTAAATGCGGCTATTATCGTTTTATACTAACCGTCTGAGTTAATAGAATCCATAGGAGGCAAAGGGGAAGCTTTGATATTACAAGATTGATTGCTAGGAGGAGTACTTTAAAATTCAAAAGGGCTTAAAGAGCGTTTAGAATTCGAGTTAATCTTAAAGTGACTAGGACGAGTTTGAAAAGATTTAAATAAAGGGTTAGTAAAAAGTTTAAAATTGTTATTATTATTAGTGTTTTTAAGCGTTAATATTAAAAAAGTAAGTGGTAGTCTTAAGTTGTTTAAGGATATCTTTTTATCCTCCTACTTATAGGCTAAGCCTAGGAGTAGAATTCCGGATTCTACTAAAAGTTTAATCTGAGTTTATTAAGAGATTTTAAGTAGGTGCTAAATAGCTAATAGGAGCGTTGCAACTAATCGCAATAAGATAAGGTTTACCTAATCTAAGACCAATTTCCAAGATAAGGTTTATATCTAAGATTCTTCTTAGCCTTTAGGCTAATTCCTATTAATCTTTAGAATAAAGGAGTCTTTAAAGACGATTCTAAGGCAATTTTTAAAGTTCTATTAAGCTAAGGCGGCTGAATTATCAGATTCGGATTTCTAAAGATTCTAAGGAAGCACTTCCTATTAGAGTTTGCGCTTAGTATTACTTAAGTACTCGAAACTACCGCTGTTTAAGATTGCTATTATAGGGTTTATCAAACTTTTCATACCGAAAAGCCGAAAATTCCAAGAATCTCAGAGTTAAGGAAGAAAATAGGGGTTTTTAAAGCAAAGCCGAAAAGGGAAAATCTAAGGTTATTAATAGTTGCTAAATGAAAATCGATAGTTCTAAGTAACTAAGCGATTAAGGATAAGGGTTTTAGAGTTGATCAAAATGCTATAAGTATTTTAAAGACGTATTTTAAAGGCCGGTCTCTTATCTGCAAACTAAGAGATTGATAAGGTTGTATAAGGATAGAAATCTTAAGAAATCAGTCCCTGCGTAAGTCACTAATATAAAACTAAAGGGAGATAATATAAGAATAGGCCTAAGGGAAGACTTAAAAATAAAAGGAGAAAGCACTATAAGCGGGCTCTCTTAGATAAGATATTAAAAACAAGTCCTAAGTATAAGGTATATTCAATACTATGGCGACACGCGCTATCTCTATATATAGAAGGTGGCCCTTTTATCCTCCTACCGGCCTACGCCGATCATATGATATATATCATAAGACCTATCCATCTTAGGTCTCCATATTATAAGAAGCAATTTAATAAAAGGAGTAGGCCTTAATAATATAATACCTTAAGTTGTAATATTAGCTTAAAGACTATAGGCTTAAGAGATAAAGCTACCTAGACTCCTAAAGGAACCTTTAGCAATAATAAAAATAGAGGAAGAGACCTATAGAAAAAAGCATAAGAAGGAACTCCCTCTTCTTAAGTAAAAGAGGATAAGACGCTTAAGCGTTAAGCAATAAGAGACTTTAAAAGTATACGCTACTACTTTAGAGTATATAATCTCTTAAAGCAATATTAATTTACCTTGCTCCTTATATACGTAGGAGTTTATATTAACCTTCTAAGTAAATAAATAAATAAGAGAGGATAGGAAGGACTATTTGACAGTTTATATAATTATTAAAGCTGCAGTTAATAGTTAGGTAAAGGATAGAGCGCAGTCTCTTAACTGCCTATAGTACTAAGGCTCTTTACTAAAGCCTTTAAAAGGATGGCAAGACCTAAAGAAGTACCCTTTTAGCAAACGATTTAAAGAAAGAGGGCGCTAGGAGATTAGGAATTTAAAATTTTAAAGTTGCTAGAAAATCGTATAAAGGGACTACTTAAAGCCTCTGCCAATACTATTAAAATAGTATAAAGACTTGAGATAGATAGGTCTTGTGATATATATCATATAATCGGCGTAGGCCGGTAGGAGGATAAAAGGGCTACCTTCTATATATAGAGATAGTACGTATCGCTATAGTACTAAATATACCCTATACTTAGGACTTATTCCTAATATCTTATTTAAGAGAGCCTGCTTATAGTGCTTCCTCCTTTTGTTTTTAGGTCTTCCCTTAGGCCTATTCTTATATTATCTCCTTTCTAAAGTTTTATATTAATAACTTACGTAAGGACCGATTTCTTAAGATTTCCATTCCTATATAACCTTATCGATCTCTTAGTTTGCAGATAAGAGACTGGCCTTTAAAATATATCTTTAAAACACTTATAGCATTTTAATTAACTTTAAAACCCTTATCCTTAATTGCTTAATTATTTAGAATTATCGATTTTTATTTAGCAACTATTAATAACCTTAGACTTTCTCTTTTCAGCTTTGCTTTAAAAACCCTTATTCTCTTCCTTAACTTTAAGATTTTCGGAATTTTCAGCTTCCTAGTATAAAAAGTTTAGCAAACCTTATAATAGCAATCTCAAATAGCAGTAGTTTTAAGTACTTAAGTAATACTAAGTGCAAACTCTAATTAGAAGTACCTCCTTAGAATCCTTAGAAATCCGAATCTAATAATTCAGCTGCCTTAATTTAATAAAACTCTAAAAATTGCTTTAGAATTGTCTCTAAAGACCCCTTTATTCTAAAGACTAATAAGAATTGGCCTAAAGGCTAAGAAGAATCTTAAATATAAACCTTATCTTAGAAATTAGTCTTAGATTAAGTAAACCTTATCTTATTGCAATTAGTTATAATGCTTCTATTAATTATTTAATACCTACTTAAAATCTTTTAGCAAACTCGGATTAAACTTTTAGTAGAATCCGAAATTCTACTCCTAAGCCTAGCCTATAAGTAGAAGGATAAAAAGATATCCTTAAATAACTTAGGACTACTACTTACTTTTTTAATATTAACGCTTAAAAATACTAATAATAATAACAATTTTAAACTTTTCATTAACCCTTTATCTGAATCTTTTCAAACTCGTCTTAATCATTCTAAGATTAACTCAGATTCTAAACGCTCTTTAAGCCCTTTTAAATCTTAAAGTACTCCTCTTAGCAATTAATCTTATAATATTAAAGCTTCCCCTTTGCCTCCTATAGATTCTATTAACTTAAACAGTTAGTATAAAATAATAATAGCTGTATTTAAAGCTATTACTAATCACTTTCCCCTCTTTAATTCCTCTAGCGCTCCTCACTTTATAAGCGCTAATATTACTAATTTCCTTAAGTAATATAAGGAAACTTATTACAATTTTAGTATTATATAAAAGGATATGATTTCTCGACTTCCTTACTATTATAACTATATAAGTAAAGATATTATTAAATCCTTCCTTAAATGGAAAACGTATAGTTTATAAGAACTCCTTATTAAGGCTCTTAAGTCTGAATTCTAAGAATTTAATAAATAGCAGATTTATAATACCCTGGCTTTCTTAAAGGAATTTATTCTAATCACTTATACTCTTAAGGAACTTAAAAACTACTATTAGACTTTTACTTATATATCAAATACCTTAATTAATTAGAAAATACTTAGCAAAGTTGAAAGAGGCCGCCTTTTCTTACTTAGATTACCTACTAGCCTTTAAAATAAGATTATTAAGTATTTTAAGATTAATAAGTAAGACCCTATAACCTTTGCCTTATTTAAGGAATTCTTAGCCTTTGCTTTAAAATCAGATCTTAGTAAGAGAACTATTAATACTATAGAGTAGGAAAAAGCCTTTACTCTATCTTATATTAAAGACTTTAAAAGCTTAGTCTAAGAACACTCGAAAGCTTTAGAAGTTATAAAAGAGGTAAAGAAGAACCTAGTAGTTATACCTTTTACTCGCGGGCCTAACCTAGGAGTAAGATCCAACCTTAGAATTAAGAAACTTAAGACCTAATTTGCAAAACTCTAAATCTAAAGCTTAGAAATTAGAATTAATAATCTCTTATAAGAAAAATAGCATATTCCCTAGTTTAGTAATAGATAAAACTCAGCTACTATAAGCTAACCTAGTAGTTTCTATTATCAAACTCTTGCTTCTTATCATTCGGAATAACCAGCTAATATAAGAATATAATAGCTAGCTAAAGAAGGAGGAATTAATCCTAACTAGCACTCTACTAATATTAATACTATAGGGTATTAAGGAAACGGTAATAGAAGACGACTAATTTGCAACTTTTGCAATAATAAAGAACCTAACTGCGCTTTATATAAGTATTATAACAATTGCCCTCTTTTCCTTTGTTTTATTAATACTAAGGTTATATATATTAATAAGTATAAGATGCTTTGCATTAAGGATCTTAGGCCAAAAGCTATCCTTATTAAAAAGCACTAGAATCACTTATAGTTATAGACTATTTGAACGATGATATATAGTATAAAATAGGATAAGAATTTAGTCGAACGATAGCATATTATAGATATAAATGCTAAAATCCTAACTTATATATATATAGGTCCAATTAGTAATCTACCTAAGGGAGTTCTTAAGGACCTAGCTTCTAATCAAACAGCTATAGAAGTTAAAGGCATCTCTATCTTAGGATAGATTAATAATAATATTTCAGCTAATATTAATGCTACTTCTATATCTAAGAACCCTTGGAATTCTCAGCGTCCTTCTAAATCTTCCACTCTACTAATACTAATAAAACCAGCCAAAGTCTAGAAATCAGCGTATACAACTTAGGAATCTTAATATAGAATCCAAATACTAAAAGATATCTAATAATCTAAAACCGCAATAGACGAGGATAAAGCCGATATAATAGACGAATTGATCAAAGATATAATAGATAAAGATGGCTTTAAGCTTAAAGATTAAGAAGTTGAAGTTATTATATAGACCCTTGACCTTAAGCGAAAGAGACAGATATTAAAATAGGAAAAATTTATTAACAAATACGCTAGTTTAACCGCAATAGAGAAAGCCGTAGAGAATATTATAACCTAGCAAATTAACCTTATATTTAAAGACCTATTTAATTTGACTAGACACTTTAATAAAGTGCTAGGAAAGTATATTCCAATTACCTTTAAAGATTTAAATAATAATAAGGAAATGGAAATTATAATATAAAAGAACTTTAAGAAGCACTTAGCCTTAATCAAATATCTTTAGATTGCAGAAAACAAAGGAACCTAAAGGTACTATAATATTATGGCAATAGCTTTAATATCTTAGAATATTAACCGAAATTATTCAGTAGTTGTAATAAAAAGCCTTATTATTATTTATTTAATAGAAAAATCAGTTAAAGCAAAGGCTCTGATCGATTATAGTTTAGAAGTTAATATAATAATTAGAAAAGTGGCAGAAATGGCTTAATTAACAATTATTAGCGATCGACTCCTTATTTATTCGACTATCTTTAGATTAAAATACAATTTTAATAGATAGGTGAAAAATGTAAAAGTTAGAGTTAAAGGAATTGTTAATTATACTAACTTTCTAATAATAGAGAATTCTTTAAATGATATTCTTTTAAGAATGCCCTTTATTTTAGAATCTTAGCTAATATTTAACTATCTTAAAGATAGGCTTATAAAAGCTAGCCTTTAAAATATAGATCGATCCTTAAAAGGACAAATGGTTATCGCAAGAGATATAGTCGAATTCTAAAACAAGATTTTAAAAAACGATTAGCTAGCATAAAGGCTAGGCTTAATGCTAGTAAAAGAAGGTACCTAGCGAGGAGTTATAGCAAAAGAAAGGTAAGTTTATCGATTTTAAATAATAGTGATTTAACTTATAGTCCTAGACTAGGAGTTAAATCTAGAATTTTAAAAAATAGTACAATCGGCATTTTATCAGCTTAATAATTAAGAAAAAAGAAAAATAAGGTAGAGAAGAGAGTTCGTTTTACAAATTTCGATAATTTACCAATCATTTTAAAAAACCTAAAAACCACTTATAAGCCAGACCCGCAAGTGAAAAATAATAAAATTACTAATGATATTTCTATTTATACACTTTAAATTAATAACTTAGAAAATCTTTTATTTATTTTTAAAAAGGAAAATTTGGATCATTTTATAAGATTTAATAAAAAAGGAAAGAAGTAGAGAAGCATAGTACTAGCTAATATTCGAACTATATATAAAAGCAAGGCCGATAAAGTACGACTAGTAGATTAAGGAATCTCTAATAGCTCAAAGCCTAAAGGATTAGATGATTAGTTTAAATAAGATAAGAAGCTTCGACCTTCGAAGCCAGGTAGCAAATTCGATAAGTTTATTATAAGCAGATTTTCTAATAAACCTATTAGATATCAACTAATAAAAGAACATTTTAATATATTAAAAATTAAAGAAGACTTAATAAAGCAAGAATGCAAACTACTTTATAAAACCTTAATAAATCGAAAGGACGCTTTAGCTTTTAATTAAACAGAACTTAACCAGATTTAAAAAGAAGTCACGCCTTATATTAAAATTAAGATAATACCTTATAAAGCTTAGTAAGAGAAAACATTTAAAGTCCCTAAAGCTCTTTAAGAAAAGGTAATCGAAATATTAAAGGATAGGCTAAAGTAAGGTGTTCTTAAGTTCTATAATAGCCCTTATAAAAACAAATAGTTCTTAATTGCTAAAAAGGAAAAGGGAACTTATAGACTAATAATAATAGTAGTAGAGATGAACCGAGTAACTATTAAAGACGCTAACGTTCCTCCGAATATAGATAAGTTCTTAAATGAATTCGCAGGATTAACCTATAGCTCTCTTATTAACTTCTTCTTTAAATATAACTAATTTATTTTTAATATTAAATTAAGAGATATAATAGTAATTCAAACCCTTCTTAAGCTACTTCAAATAATAAGATTACCTTAAGGGGCTATAAATTCGATCGCTTAATTTATTTAAGTAATTTATAAGATACTAGTAGATTATATATCTAATATTACACTCCCTTATATAGATAATATAGGAGTAAAAGGATCAAGATCATTCTATAATTATAAAGAAGTTCTTCCTAGTATATAACGATTTATAATAGAATACATTTAGAACCTAGACTAAGTGCTTATACAATTCGAAAGGGCAAAAGCAATAGTTGGTCCGAAGTTATAATACTATCTCCTATCGATGGAAATTATTAGTTTTATTACTAATTCCAATAGCCGAAGTCCTTAAAGGGCTAAAGTACTTAAAATCGATAAATAGAAGAGGTATAATAATATAGCAAAAGCTCGCGCGTTTATTAGAATTATAGTATACTATTATATTTAGATCAAGGATTTTGCTAAAAAGGCAGTACCTATTTACTCCTTATTTTAGAAAGGGGCTAAGTTTCAATAAGAGAAACCTTAAATAGAGGCTATAAAATAACTAAAGCAAGCGTTACTTAAGGCGCCTTATCTAATCAAAATAGACTATAGAGCCGACGCTAGGCCAATTATACTAATAGTTGACGTAAGCTTAATCAGATAGGGTACTATCCTTTAATAAGCTAATAGCTAGTAGAAAAGACATTTAGCTCACTTTGAAAGTGGTTTTTAAAATCTAGTAAAAATAAAGTATAATACTATTAAATAGGAATGCAAAGGCGCCTTAAAAGCGATGAAAAAGATAAGAAGCAACCTTTATAGTACTTACTTCATTTTTAAAACTAATGCTAAAGTGCTAATAGAATAATTAAATAGAGCTGCAAGCGACCTATTAAGAGCCTTACTAATAAAATGGATTACTTAAATAAGACTAATAGACTTTGAAGTTAAATATATTCTAAGAATGAAAAATACTACTACCGATAGCCTTTTAAGAAGAACTCGGCCTTACCCTTTTAATTTAATTAAAGAAGATAAAATAGATATTAATAAGTGGGTAGAAAACAAAGTTGGTTATTTATCAATATATTGCCTTAAAGGGACTCGACTTATAAGCCTAACCTGCAAATCAAATAAGAGAATTTTATTACCTAACTACTTAAGTGACTTTAAAGAAATCGCAAAGTTTTTAATTATACTTAAATAACTAAAGACAGTTGCTCTTAAGGATTTTTAAAAATTCAAAGCTAAAGCTTTAATTTATTTAATATAAGGAAGACGATTATTCAAAAGGAGCAATAACTTATTCCTTATATAACTTTGCTTAAACGATGAAAAACTAAGGGCTAAGGCTATCTAGGATATTTATAAGGAAACTGGCTATTAAAGAGCTAAGTTCACTTACTACTAACTCTTAAGAAAATTCTTTTAAAAAGGCTCTTTTAAAGACTGCAAAGCTTTTATAAAGAGTTGCATCCCCTATTAGAAACGAAAATCTAATTATAAGGAAAATCCCTTATTCCCAACTTAGCTATTAGGCCTTTTCTATAAAGTCAGCCTTAATATTATATAAATACTAACTACTAAGAATAGGATAATATATTTTACTTTAGCAAAGGAAGACCTATTAAGATAGCTTAAAGGATAACCTTTAAAATCTACTAACTTTAAATCTATTGCAAAGTTCCTTTAAGAAGACGTAGTCTATTACTATAGACTTTTTAGCAGATTAACTATTAATAGAGGCCTTAAAAATAAAGGAGTAGTTAAAGCTTTCTTACGAAAATATAGCATTAAATGGGTTCAAATCTCAGTATACAACTCAAAAGCTAATAGAGTAATAGAATAAGGACACTATAATATTCTTAATAGTCTATCTAAAGTTACTTGCAAAGGATTTAAGGATTAGATAAAATGCTTTTATAAAATACTCTTTACTTATTAAATAACAATCTATAAACCGACTAGAGTTATATTATTCTTCCTTATCTATAGTAGAGAGGCATAGCTCCCTTTTAAATCCTAATAGCTTATTTAAAGATTATTCGACTATAGTCAAATTCGGAACCGTTCCGATTTACTTATAATAAGATGCTAATAACTTAAGCTTTAAGATATAAATATAAAGGAAATCATTTTATAAAAGAAATAATATTAGGAAAAAGCTAAGGAAGCGTAGGCTATTTCTAAAGTACTTAAAACGCACCCTATTTAAAAAGATAATCTTATCTTAGTCTACGATATTGCAAGAAGTATTAATATATTAGCAAATACTAAACTTAACTATTAATAGCTTAATCTATTTAAAGTTAAATTTAAGTAGAAAGATAAAGGATACTATTCTCTTTAAGAACTTGATAAAGTCGATATTAAGGGAACCTTTATAGCTAATCAACTAAAGCGCTTTTATCAACGCGACTAGACCTTATTCCTTTTAAAAGACAAATTAGAAATTGATATAACCTTTAAATCCTTTATAAAAACCGATAGTAATATAAGCAATTTTAAACCCTTAGATAAAGACTAAGATTTTTCCAATTTAACCTATAAGCTAGTCCTATAAGTAAAGAATATTAAAATACTTAACTAATCGCAACCCTAAGTCATTATTCTTAAAATATCTGAAGAATGCAAGCAGGAATACTAAACGATTTCCTAGCCTATCAATTGTCTTACCTTCCTTTAATCCTTATTTTTACATTTTCGGCAAGGTCGCCTCCTTTATTATTTAAGATATAGATCTTTTAAGATTATCCTAAATTCTTGCCTACTCTAACTTATTTTACATTCTTAATATTAGCCTTTAATTATAATATTCCTATTACTTTCTTTAAATAATAAATAAAAAGTCCAATTTCCTTAATATATATATAGTAAACCTATTGCAGCTTATATGCCCTTTTAATTCTTATATCCTATTAAACTCTCTTATTTATACTACCTATCTTTCATAAGCAATATGCCTTTAAAGAACTCACAAATGGTTTTATCTGTTGAGATGGGTGATACAGCCATCACTCTGATGTATTGTCATGTGACCCTATTGCTTAGTTAGTAGGATATTAATACGTATATAGCTATAGGAAAGAAAGGGGTAACCTTCCTTCCTTAACTCTTACTAATATATCGACTATCGACCTTTAGAAGTTTCTATTACCTACTGCGCCGACTTACTTAAGCTTAATAGGTTATAAGCCCTAGATAGACCGATAATAGATTATTAACTTCCCTTAGAAAGCACTTGCGCTATAACTATTAATAGGAAGTTGAACGAGACTTATAGTAAGAGGCGAGCAATCGGCAAATAGGAGGTATGATTCCCTATTTAGCTAACCCGTATTGCAAGAGGTATGATTCCTTGCTCTATAACCCCTTTGGTATTGCAAGAGGTATGATTCCTTACTTTACTATATTTCATAAGAGGTATAATTCCCTGCGTTATAATTTAAAAACCCTTTTCGATAAGAGGACTTCCTCCCTATTTAATACTTCTATAATACCCGCTATTTAATCATTTCGACTTTTCGATAAGAGGAGTGCCCTTAACTATTTAATTTATTTGATTTTAAACGCAATTCTATTCGAAACGGCAATAGCTTCCGATTCTAATCGAAACACCAGGCCTAGAGACCTTTAACTCTCTCGAAAGAACTGGCAATAATAGTTCGACGATTTAGAGCTTTACTTCAAGAGCAAAGGTATTGAAATGGCGATTTAAAAGACACTTATTAAATACGCGAGAATAGCCTCCTATACTCCTTCTACCGATTTATCTACTTCCACTTTAATAGCTAATATAACTGCTAAGGATTTGCTAAATATACTAAATAAGCTTAGCCTAAGAGCTTTAGTAGATAATAACCGAGAATCCTAAAGGCAGATTTTAAATATAGAAAAGGAGAAGGAGTATAGGCTAGCCTTAACCAAATGCAAGCTTAAGATTAATAAAAGTTTAAGCGATAAAGACTAAGATTTTATTCGAATTTATAATAATGTAAAGATAAGATAGGATACTTTAAAGGTAAAATACTCTTAAACAACTGCCTTTAATACTTAGTATCTGCTATAGTAGATCACTTTATTTTAATATAAAAAAGATAAAGATAGTAAGGATATAGATATAAATATAGATTCTACTTAATCTATACTATATAAAGCGAGAAAGAGAGTAAGAGCCGCAGATCCTAGGATAGCTATGACTTTTAAGGAAACTCAGCTTTTTAGTTTCTTACTTAATAGCCTCCCTCTTAAGTTCGCTATTACAAAACAATCTCTTCTTATCTAACCTAACCTTAAGATCTATAAGAAGATCGACCTCCTTCGAACTATCGAGTAAGACCTTAAAGGATACTCTAAATCAGCAAATGCTGCGTTATAAGGCAAAGATAAGCCTAAGAAGAGGAAGGAGCGTAGGATAAGCCCTTAAGCTTATTAGGGATGCTACTTCTATAATAGTACTTATAATATTACTAATTGCGAAGTTAGAAGGCAATTGATCAATATAGTCGCCAGCTTTAATATTAAAAAGCAATTGAAGCAGAAGTTAAGAAGCAAACTGCCCTTATCTTACCAAAGGCTATAACTATTAAGGAAAGGTAAAGGAAAAGGCTATTTAGTCAGAACTTTAGCAAATACCTTTAATAATAATAGTAGGTCATTTGAATTTAAATCTACTTTTAATAATTTAAATGATAATTATAATAAAGATGCTTACGTTTTAAAAGCCGATCTTTATAAGATCCTTAAATCTAACTAGTATAGTAATACTAGTTATATAGTATATATGACTAATAAACCCTACCTATTTAAAGGCCCGCTTATTAAAATAAAAAGGCGCTTTATTAAGGTTGGTAGTAGAAGGTTGTATATAGACTCGATAGGTATAGTAGAGATGAATATTGCTAGCATTTCTTTCCTTTTGCAAAATATTCTCCTTATATCTAGCTTAAGTATTAATCTCTTATTTAGCCGCAAGATCTATGCAAAGTTGAATTATATAGGAGTTTTTAATAATCAATTTATATAGTTTATAAATAATAATTATAAAGTGATCTTTAAAGCTAAAATCAAAGATAGACTTTACGTTATCTTAAAGGTAATATTATAGAAATTGACTCTTAGGCCAGACTTACAAGTAGGTTCCTTTAAGGAAAGTGCACTCTCTGCCCTAATACAATTAAGCGAGGATAAGGAGAATAGATGGACTCCTAAGCCAGGATCGCAAGTAAAATTCGCGAAAATGACTCTTAAGCTAGGACTATAGGTGGATTGTAAGGTATCCTCAAAGATGACTCTTAAGCCGGGATCATAAGTGGATTCTGCAAATTCCAGGAAATCGACTCTTAAGTTAGGACTGCAAGTAGATCTTGCGGTTTTACTAAAAACGACTCCTGAGCCGGGCTCTTAATTAGAAAACGGTAAAACCTTGAACTGCTATTACTAGTCCTTTTTAGCTGCCGATAATAAAGTATCGACTAATAATAGGCTACTAAAGCTATTAAAAGCCGAAAGCCTATTAAAGTATTAGCTAATGTATAAAAGATTCGCGCATCTAAGACTAGAGAAATTAAAGGGCTTGTATAAGGTCTTGACCTTAAAACAGAAGATCTAAGTACTAAAGGATCGCTTAGTATGCCGAATTTGCAAGCTGATAAAACTTCGAAATCGGACGCAAACTAAGCTTAGTCTATAGAAAGATTCGATACTAGCGCTAATATCTATCGATACTACTGGACTATTTATAACCTTAATTAGAGGAAATAATTGGTTTTTTCAAATAGTAGATAACTCCACTTAGCAGATATAGACCATTTGCGCTAGGACTAAATCTAAGCTTATAGAAAAGCTGGAAACTTAAAAAGTGATAGAGGAATGCTAGACTTAGTTAAAGCTAATAGCTATTAGGTCTAATAACACATTAGAGATTAGGGCAAAGCTTAATAAATAGGTAAAATAAGGAGTTCGTTATAAACTAACTGTAATATACGAAGGTTCCTACTAGAATGGTATCGCTAAGCGAAGCATCTAGCAAGCAAAGACTAACTATTGCGCTTTACTATAAGATACTGATTTGCTATTAGAATTCTAGGACCTTGCGGTTAAGGCAGACATATACCTGCGAAATAGAATAGGTAGTAGGCCAATAGTTAATAGCACCCGAATATCGCTATATAAGGCATATTTTAGATAGAAACTAAGCCTGGACTATATCTGCGTCTTTAAAAGCGTCTGCTACTCTTATATTAGCCCGAAGTCCTAACCCGCGGGTATAAAGAGTAAGAAGCTAATAGACTAAGGTAGAGAGTATATATTTATTAGGTATATTAAATAGATAATAAAGTAATAGATAATATACGCGCTAAACCTAAGGCGAGTAATCATATCTTTAGTAGTTAAGTTTAATAAATCTCGAAATAAGGGGGAGCTATCCTTAAAGCTCTATATACCTAAAGATTCGTAAGGTATACCACTCGACGGTAATACTATTAAGCCGAACTAACAACCCCTCTCTTTAAGCTTAGGTACATTAAGCGCACTTGCTAATCGACGACCTGCTAATCGCCCAAAGGCCGAATAGACCATTCCTATCGTCTGCAAACTACTTAAAGTATAGAACAACTTTGATATTATCATCCCTTTAGTTAAAGTACCTATAGTAAAGGATATTCCCGAAATAGGTATAAGTAATAACAAGCCTCTACTACTAGAAAGCGGTTCCCCAAATGACAAGCCTATAGAACCTATAGCCGAACCTATATCCTTAAAGAGGAATAGAGACCTAGAACTAAAAGATACCTTAGACGAACGCGAGTCTAAGTGTATTTAAGCCATAATAGCGCATAGGATCTATAAGCTCAAACTTTAATAGAGCTTTGACAAAGATAATGCGTTCCTAGCTACTAGGAGAATAATGAAAATCTCTTTTCCAAAGACATATAATAAAGCTATCAACAATCTAGAGAATAGAGTAGTATAAAGTAAGGCAATCTAAGAGGAGATAAGCTCTCTTATTGCAAATAGCATATAGATAGAGGAACTGACGCTAAAGGATATAAACCTAGTATTAACAAAGTAGGTCTTTATAATTAAGATATATACAGATAGAACCCTAGAGCGTTATAAGGCAAGGCTTATAGCTAAGGGCTTCTCCTAATAGTATAAAGAAGACTACTTCAACACATTCGCACTAATAGTTCGCATAAATACCCTTCGCATATTCATAGCGATAGTAGCCGCTAAGGACTTTAAATGCAGATAGTATAATATTAAAAATGCATTTACTAAAGCGACTATAAAGGAACGGATTTTTCTCTCCCGACCTAATAGTATTCCTATACGCGCTAGCCACTCTCTTTATATACTTTACAGTATCTATAGGCTTAAACAATCAGCTTATAATTAGAACCTCTTATATAGCTCTACTCTAATAGAAATAGGATTCGTTTAAAGCCTAGCTAACCCTTATCTATTTACCTATACTAAGTGTGGAATTAAGTTGCTACTATATATCGACGATATTACTATAGCTGCGAAAACAACCACTTAATTAGATTGGTTCTTTATAACAATTTAGAAACGTTTTAATACTAAGGATCTAAGGGGAATTTATAAGATCCTTAGCATCTGTATCATAAGGAACCGCTCTACTTAAGAACTCTAGTTAGATTAAAAGTAGTATATTAAGAAGATCCTAGACCGAATAGGACTCTCTACTTATGCTCCTAACTTTAAGCCAAAGTGTACTCCAATTAAAGGAAAGTATAATAAGTTAGAGCCTGCTAATGAAAATGAGTAGAGAGGAGATTTAAAGAAGTACTAATAGGACATTAGAGCAATTATATATACTATAGTATATATAAGACTAGATATCGCCTTTATTATTAAGTAACTTAGTCAGAATTTAAAGGATCTAACGATTTAATATAAAAATGCAGTTAAGCGACTTAGAAGGTACCTTCGATCGATAATCATATAAAAGGTGAGATATAGACTAATGAAATATATAAGCGCAAAGCTCAAGGTATATACCGATTCCGACTAGGCAAATATAAAAGGTTGGAAAAGTATATCTAAAAGCGTAGCAGTACTATATAGCAGACTTGTATCATAGGGAAGTAGGAAGCAGAAATCAGTGGCTATTGCAAGCACTAAAGCCAAATATATATCGATATTATCAAATTGCAAGTAAGAATTATAGATCGCCTAAGTTCTAAAAGATATAGGTTTCGCTAAGTATATTAGATAAGATAGGAATTATATTAATCTTTAAGCAAATAATACAAGAGTGATTGCACTTATAAAAAATCCACACTTATATAAGCGATCGAAATATATTAATATTACCTACTACTTTATCTGCGACTTTATTATAAAGAATAAGTTATCAATTACCTATATCCTAACCGATCGAATAGTGGTAGATGGATTTATAAAGCTATTAAAGATAGTTGCAAAGTTCGAAGCGTTTAAAGATATACTAGGGTTATAGAAGATAGTAAGGGCTTAGCAGGCTCAAGGACGACTCCTAGGCCTGCCCCGCGAGTTAGGTTATATAGTCTTATAAAGGAAAGTTTTTAAATCGACTCCTAGGCCTAGACCGCAAGTCAAGTCACATAGTCTTATAAAGGAATATCTTTTAGGAAATTTGACTCTTAATCCTACCCTACAAGTAGGATTAGTGATTTTAATAAAGGTTACTATTAATTGATTGTTTTTAATTTAAAGAGATACCTAAGAGTTAGATTAGCGCAAAAGGATAGTTATTGTTTTCCTAACTATAAGTCAATCGGAGTAAGGTCTAAGTAGGGGTATTAAGATAGGTAATATAGCTATCACTCCAATATATTATTATATGACCCTACTGCTTAGTCAGTAGGATATTAATACGTATATAGCTATAGGAAAGAAAGGGGTAACCTTCCTTCCCTAACTCTTACTAATATATCGACTATCGACCTCTAGAAGTTTCTATTACCTACTGCGCCGACTTACTTAAGCTCAATATTATCTACTATAATAAGGGATAAATAAGCACTAATTACAAACTTCTCTTAAGATAGTAGAGCTATTGCATTATTAAAGAGCTTCAAATCGACCTACGTAGCCTTAGGAGATATAGAGTAATAAAAACTCCTTTTAGCTTACGCGAATGCTATTAGCAACCTTTTAACCTAAGTAGCCCTTAGAATTCTCTAATTTAACGACTTCCTAACTAAAGAATTAAGACTAAAGGGAATCTTTAAAGAGGAATTCTTAGCTAACGCAGATTAATATATAACCTTAGCCGATACTTTCAAAATAAACTAAGATAAAAGAGAAGAATCTATTTAATAATTAGATAATTTAGCTATTAATAAAAGAGGACTCCTATTTCGTTTGCGCTTCCTAATAAATATTAATTCTAATAATAGAAGACGAGTATTATTAAAAATTCTTAAGGAAAATACTCCTACCGCCAAAGCTATTCAGATTCTCAATTTCTTTATTATTTAAAAAGGAGTAGTAAAATTCTAAGGCAATCGAATTTGCAGTTGCAGATTTATAGGCCTATCTAATATAGTACTTATAGTAGTTGATAGGGCTATAAAAAGATCAAATTGAGCTGCAGATATTACCTTACCTAATAATACTATTATTAATATGCTAAGGCTTTGCGCTTCTGCTTATAGTTTGCTTATTTTAAAAGAGAACTGGACTCTTATAATAGGGTTTAGATAAGATTTCTTTAATAATAAAGAAGGGAATTAGTTATTTATAGTTAAGCTTGCCTTAAAATTCGCTTCTTAATCTAAAGATATAATAAGTATTAAACTATATAATTTAACTTATAGTCCTAAACTAGAAGTTAGAAATAAGAATTTTAAAACTGGACCTAACTTACCTTTTATTAAAATGATTCTAAAAACTGCTGCTAAATAAACTGCCTAAACGCTTAGCGCAGCCTCTTTAGAATTTTCAAAATCTTTAAAGGACTCTCCTTTAGCTAAACGACCCATTTTAGCTTAACCTTTAAAAAGGATAGATCGTTTAATAGTTACCTTAGCTAATTTGCAATTTAAAACCAAAGGATTGCGCGCTCGCTTAAACTCTTTTCCTAATAACTTAAAGGAGCTAGTTCTTGACTTCTTTATATTTATATACAACCGTTTTAGAAACGATAATATAAGGGAAGACCTTATTCCTACTGCTCTAAAGACAACTAAGAGAGCTATTAAATAGATTCAATAGCTTATCTTAGACGAGTTCGCCTTTATAAATATTATTCAATTCTTTAATAATTATAGAAGTTAAGAACCTAGTCTCTCAGATGCTAAGCAAGACTATTTTATCTTATAAGAAAGAGAATATAAAAAGGAATCTATTAATTAGGACATTTATAATTGTAGCAATATGCCTCAATCGGTTATTCTTAACCTTAAGCTTAAAGAATAATATAACATTTAGGTATCCTTTATAATAAAGACTCGCTTTCGATAGTATCTTTCTAGCGTAAGAATCGAAGGGAAAAGACTTTACGACTTTTATATTCGCTCTCTTTCGGTTTACTATAGTCTTAATTATAAAGGATTTAATATTAATAAAACTATTAAATACTTCAAACTTCTTTATATAGTAAAAGATATCGATCTTTTTCTAATCTACCCTAATAATTAGTTCTTTATCTCTTTAAGGATATATAAATCTAACCTATTAATAATAGAAGCATCTTTAAGTACTATAAAATTCAAAGCTAATCCTAAAGCCTTAAAGGCGTTAGAGCTGATTGAATAGAACAATTCTTTCTTTTTAATATTATTAAGTAATAAATAGCAAAAGGAAATAGAGGAAGAAGGGTCAATTGTAATGCCTAAACCCTTCGGATGCCGCTTCTTAACCGACAATTTTACTACTAATAATAGTACTTTTATAAGTATATTCCTCTCTATTATAAGATAAGAAGTAGAGATATACCTTTATTACTTCCACCCTATAGATAATACGACCTCTATACCTTCTTATTTTCTTTATAATATAATATTCAGCCTTATTTAATAAGTCCTTTAAATGCATTATAGACTCTACCTCTTAGCTATAATAGTAAAAAGTAAAGGAGCCTATTAGCTTATAGCCTATCTTAAACCTCTCTAATTAATTGGCCTTAGTCTTTATAATTAAGTCGTTTCGATAAAGAGAGATATAAGTGCTACTAATAAAGAAATTCCGATTTTCACTTGCGGTCCCGGCTTATAAGTCAATTTTATTAAAAAGCAAGTCTTGGATTATCAGATCCTACCGATCGAATAAGGGCCAGCTTTTAGAAGCCTTAATAGGTAGGTTGGCTCTCAGTCGACTATAAAACTCACTCTATCTATAAAGAAGATAAGTCGATAGACTTCTTAAGTACTCGATTCAAAATCTCAACTAGCTTAAATAACCGCAAAGTTGAAGCGAAAGGAGATCTTGCGACCTATTACTAATAATAGCAATCCAATTATAGTAATAACAAAATAGAGATACCTTTTTAAAATGCTTTTGGATAATTCTTATAAGACTAGTAGTTTTATAGCCTTTTGCAATAACTATACAGCCGTCCTTAATAAGAATACCTTAGAAAATAAGACTCGAATCTCCGATTTTATCTTTTCAGTCTCTACTTTAAAGTAACCTCTAGTACTTTAATAGATTAACGCAAGTAGAACCACTATACCTTTTAAAGCAGCTTTTTATCTTAAGAACTATAGTAGCCTTTCTAAAGCCATTATTAGTTAATACTCTTAAACAGATCTATTAGTTATAATTGAAGTATAGGAGTTATTTCTTCTTAATAAAGACAAATTGAAAATCCACTTTATAAAATATAATCAAAAGCTCTTTAACGCCCTTATTAAGGCTTAAACAAACGTTATAAATACTAAGTCGCTTCTTTATAGACTTAAGTCTTAAGGATAGTGCGATAAAGTAAATACTATCTAAGAGCCTAATGCACTAATTAATAAAGGCATTATTATAAGAAAATTCGGAAAAGAGACAAACTAAGACTTTAGCATAGTATTAGACCCTAATTTAGGAACCAATCCCCTGTTTTTACCCTTAAGCTTAGAAACGCTAAGACTGACTTGCAAGCCTAGCCTGCGAGTAAGGTTGGACTCGGCTGGCTTAAGCCTATAAGATAGTTCGGATAAACCTTAGTTACCAAATCTAAGGGTACTAATAGAAGATCCTTTAAAAGAGGTCCTTAAAGCTAAGAAATCGCTAAGAAATAAGAACTAATATAAGAGAAGAAGACTCTAAAGTAATAATAAAATTAATAATTAAGTCGACTTAAGCCTAAAGAATCGAGTCTACTACCCCCCCTTTGAAAACCATTTGGAAAGATTGCGAATTAGAAGTTGAATTTTTTAAGGATTATCTACTTTCTATATACCTGCACCTCTTTATTCTTAACCTATTATTCTATTCTATATATATTCTTTATTTACTTTACTCTTTATATAATTTATTCTTTAATTATTCCCTTTATATACAACTTTCTAACGCTTACCTTTAAAATATCTTCCTTACCTTTGACAATTGTCATTTACCAATTATAGGTCCTTATATATATTACACCCTACTTTTATTCCTACTTTTAAGCTTATTATACCCACTTTTCCTATATGTATTAGCGCGATTTCAAACTCTATAAATAAGCCTCTCCTTACACTACGATTTTACTTTTTTTACTTTTTCTATAACCCTATTAGACCTATAATACCAGCACTACTACTATTATCTTTTATTATCAATCTTTTCTAGTATAAGCCTCCTATATCGTTAATCTTTCTTAAATAATCATCTCTTCATTTAGAACTACTCCCCCCTACTAAATAATTTATTATAATACCACTAAGCTTAAGTAAGAGAGCCATACCTAAAAAGAATATATTAGTTATAGCTTTAGGCAGCAAACCCTTAAATACTACTAATAATAAACTAATATTAAAGGGTAACTTTTCATAAGATAGAAAAGCTCTAAGATCATTAGAAGATATAGTAAGCACCTATAGAATATTAGGTGAAATAGAATAATAAGTATTCCTAAACTTATCTATAGAAGTATTAAACTATAGAATTTCTACTATAGAAGAAGGATTTTTAAGCTTTGATGATTTTCTTAAGAATAAGCTTAAGATAAAAGGGATCGATTATGAAAAATTTCTATAAGAATATCAAAGGTATACTAATTTAATAGATTTATTTTAAAAAAATCGAAATAAGAAGAATAAGTATATAAAAAGATTATTGCAATTTACAAATAGTACTTATAGTACACTTTTCCAAACCCACTTTATAACTAATATTACTACTAATAACGCCCTGCAAAGGCTTGGTAAAATCTTTAAGATATACTAACCTATAGCAAAGGCCATATAGGTGTTAAATCATTTCACCATTTAAGAAGGCATAAAAAAGCTATAAGGAAATAGTATTAGAAGTAGAAAATTTATTAAGTTCTTAAGCACTATTATACACTCTACCATTTAGACTATAAAAGATAAACCCTTATAATATAATAATTTTGCACTTCTTGACCAAACTATTCTAAATACACTTGGCCTCTAATAGTCGCAATATAATCTACTTATTATAAAAGAAAAGATAACTTATCTCGCTAAGTATACTATAAATTACTTTGATAATAAGTTAGAGAGATAGGAGTTTATTATCCCTATTACCTTAAAAATGCTACTACCCCTAGTAGGAATAACTAATAAGGAGAATTTGACTTATAGGCCTGGCCTATAAGTGGAATTAGCATATAAGGAGAATATCCCTAAGCCAAAGGTGCTTATAATACTAGGAACTTAAGCAGCTGACCTACCCAATTACTATTCCTCTGACTTAGACGAATTTAAGTCACTATCCTTAGAAATGCTTTAAACACCTTAAATACTAGTAGTAAAGAAAATGACTCGCAAGCCCGGCCTATAAGTCAATACATATGACGTTATAGACTTAGAAGATGAATTATCTAATAAAGAAATAGGCACTATTACTAATATGCTAAAAATTTTTAATAATATTAAGAAGGATACCGCTAATATTATATAATCTTTCCTTAATAACTTATAAAAATTTGTTCTTAAATTCTATAAGTTAATAATAAAGCGTTTAAGAAAAGAAGGTTAAGGAGAAGTCTTATTAGTATAGAAAGGGATAATAAAAGCTATTAAGCAGATTATAAAACTGTTATAAGACGAATTTTCTATAGATAATATTATACAGTTCTTTATTAAGTATAAGAAATTAAAGGGTGACTTCTATATTCTTAAGGAGAAATCTAAAGTTAATACAAATATTATCTTTATAGAATATTATCAGGTCCCCTTTAATATAAAGATGATACTATAGTATAGCAATAGTTTTAAGATAGTAGTAATACTAGAAATAAAGATAAGACTTATAAAGTTTATAATAGGAATATTTAAGGACTTCAATTTTGAAAAGTTCTATACCCTTTATAAACGCTAATATGCGCAGTACTATAGATTGGCAACAATAGGCCTTACTAATAAAGATATATTATCTAATATCTATAAATTTTGCACCGCTCCTAACCCGACCTTGTTTTTATTATATCTAGGAAATCATACAATTATAGCTACTAATAATAGAATAGCAAGCCAAGTTAAGAAGGATATATCGTTAGGCTTCTCCAAGTTCAGAATAGTACCTAAAGCCTTTAAATTATTTTATAATATCGCATAGACCCTTGCCTAATATAACGCTATACTAACTATTAATAACTTTATATTATTTCATAGCAAAGGCTTTTTAAATATGCCTAAGTTATTTAGCTGCGCCTTTTTAAGTGCTATGCGTACGTATAGTTATAGTAATTGTAAAAAGAATTCATTTTTAACATTAGTATAAGAAGAACTAGAAATGTACTAATACCACTTCTAGACCTTAGATAAGAAGCCAAACCCCCTCTCTGCCTACCTCTATAATATGACTTATAGCTTAATATAATAGATACTAAGGATACATTATAGATTATACTTAAGTACTTTACTAACTTAATATAAGTCTTTATATAAACTAGTGATATATCCTAAGCTTATATATTTTATTAGAATTGACTACCACTTGAGAGTTATTGCCACTAAGATTAATACTAATATAAGATTTATAAGATTAACTCCTAGGCCTAGCTCGCAGGTCAATCTACCTAACAATAGAACTATTAACTACTATATGATTCTAGCAGCTAAACAATCGACCGGAGAATTCGCTATTTAAGAAAAATCCTATAAATTATTAAATCTTATACCCTAACGCCTTAAGAATGCTTAATAGATCTTACTAAATCTAGCTCGAAATATAGTATAATAGAAAGAATTAAATACTAAAGAGAAGATACTTTTAAAGGAGTATATCTTTAATAAGACGACTCCATTCTCTATATTTATTAAATAAGGCACATTTATTAATATAAAATCTGCTAAAGAACTAGGAAAAGGTAGCTTTCTTACTATTAGTAACAATTATACAGAAGTTATTAGCAATAACTTACTAAAGAATAGCATAGACTTAGAAGATTTTCTTATCGATTCTATTAGTATAAAGAGACCTAGCACTATAAAATGGAGTATTGCTAAAGAATCGTTAGCCAAATTTCGTATAATGCTTAGTATAACAAAAGGAGGCCTACTATCAAAGGCACTTATAAGGAAACGGCTATAGAACGATCTATTAGTAGTAATAATAATAAAGGAGTTATTCTCTAAAGATATGACTTAGTTAATAATATATTTAAAGAAGTATAAGTAGGAACTTTTTAATAATTTCACCTATACTTAGAAGCTAATTCAATAGTTAAAGCTACAACTATATAAAGATAAGTCCTAGACTAAGACGAAAGGCACTAATAATAATATTAAAGCTAATAATATAATTAATAAGACGATCCTTTTTAAAAAGTATAGTATTAAGAAACCTTATGCTAAACCCTCTGATATAACTCCTAGGCCCGGCTTGCAACTCGTATCAACCAAAGGTAAAGAAAAGGAAGTATTATCTATTGAATTGCCCGCCTTATCCCCCTTTATAGTAGAAGACTCTTTAAAGGATAATAATAATAATAAAGAGGATAATAATAATAATGCTATAATATAAGTCTCCCTCCCTATTAGCAGAAGCTATCAAACTATACTAGCATCTTTATAAAACACTAAAGCTCTTGCAATACTAAGACTAGACTCTTCTAATACTAATAGTAAACTATTAAGAAGAAGTAGGCGCTTTATAAAAAGAGTATTATTTAGTAATAGTTCTCCTTATCCTTTAAAGAGAACTAAGGAAAATTGATATCTAAGTTAGTACTATTTTTAATTGTTTTTGCGACTCTATAGCTTATTTGTTTATTTTGCTAGTTTCGTTTTCTAACTCCTAGGCCTGGCCTATAAGTGAAAAGTATATAAAAAA
>JAENRP010000194.1:893-81317 GCA_024741835.1 Diplocarpon mali
GCGATGGCGAGCTTGAGGGGCAGGGAGGTGGGAAGAGGGGTTCGAAGTTGCAGGATTGAGTGTATGGGCTGTTTGAACGTTGATTGATATGGCTGATGCCGACAAAAACACCAAGTCCAAGATCACGCTGCGACTCTTTAGAGGCTACTATCATCTAGCATGAAGGGAAAACCTCTGGGAAAAGGCAGCCAAAATGAGAGAATCACGTACTCACACCGCTTCTGATATGCTGCGGGCACTACGCCAACACTCCACCAACATTACGAATGGGACGGAACTGGCATCGCGTAATCTCACGCCTCCGGCCAGTGAGCGGCAGACAAAACCAAAATTGCAAACACAGTCTCACAAGGCTTTGATCCTTTGGCTTGAGGTTCCAAGTCCATGTCAGATATTTGCTTCTCTACAAGACCAACTCGTTCGAGATTTTCCGAAGCCATGTAGCAGCTCACCCCCAACGAAAACCTGGTTGTCGTCTCGTCTCGTCGTTGTTTTCCTGGTTCCTACGACTCTGATCATCCAAAGCATATGTATGTTCCGCACTAGTAGGATAACGTCATCTAGGATGGGCCTACTTGAACGATCTCGGTTCATAGGCTTGTTGTCTTTCTGCTATTCTTGGGCATGTTGCCGTAGGTATTAATCTTGGTATGTCGCAGCAAGGGAGGGGGCGGAGGATTACGGACGGGCCGGCTATGGGCAGATGTTCTGACAAGGTATTCTTACCCGAGCGGGGAGTTGAATAAGAATTGAATGGCTTGCGAGGCTTGAAAAGGCTTAAACTCCAGCTGCGTTTAAAATAAGTAAAAGGAAGCTCTCCTAGGTATTCCGCGTCGGCTTAAGCAATCAGAAGATGCAAGACGTCAAGACGTAATATTTATTCTTAAAAAGCTTCCTGATACGGAGTCGCTCGTCGTCATACTTTGTTTCTGATGTGAGATGCTCTGATCAGTGGAATCGATCCCTGCAACTACCAAAGACTCCCAAGCAGGAGAATATGTGTTGCCATGCTGAGCTACCCCACCCGTACTGTATCCTGGCATGAGGAATAAAGGGCGTATTTTGTCGTTGGCCGTTCCAGGCTTGGAATGCAATGCTCATTCTTGAGGCCCCTCGAATGACGGCGCTGGAGCAAGTGATCGCGGAGATGTGGGCCGTATCATAATCGTACACCGGCAACAGATCACTTTCCCACTGCCATACGCTCGTTGAGTCGGATCCAAGAAGTTCTGGCGGTATTCTTTCTGACAAATCTCTGTTGAGGTAGGCTTGGGAAGAGAATTGAGTAGCAGCAGGATTGCGCAGCTTTGGTGGAGAAGATGAAGCAGCATCCGAAACCAAAAAACACACTCAACTCCCAAGGCTCATGAGAGTTCCCGGCGAGGGACGGCGTCGCGACTCTGCTCCAGAGTCTTCTGGTTGCTCCGTCGTCAATCAATAGAGTCGAGGGAACATGCCCAACACGAGAAGCTTCACACGGACATTTCACGTGCCTGGCCCGTGTCCAAAAATACCTTGACGAGCCGCCGTCTCGGGGGTAACCATCGATCCGCCAAGCCGTTGTTTGGATCACCACTTCCTTTATCACGGCCTCGCCTCGACTCTCCTCCTCCCACCTCACATCACAACATTTGCTCACTTCCTCCTCGCCCCCCTTAAACGTCCTCTCAATCCGCGATTCACGGGCTCATTGTCCATTCGCCACATGCATCTTTATTCGGAACTTAGAGCATCAACTTAGCTGATCTAGGCCTCCGGGCTCCGCCACCCCCTCCTACAAACATCGAATCCCCACGTCGATACGCAGCAGCAGTCATACGCATCTACATACTTTTGGGCGCAGAGAGGGAGGGATCGAAGCCGGATTGCAAAGATGGGTTTCGGGGACTTCGACTCGCTGTGTGCACAGGCGGCGATACCACTGTGCGCCGTGGTGGGCAAGATCACACACATTGCTGGCCAGCATGGCTTGGAGGCTGACTGTTATGCGCGCAATATTGAGGTCGCCAACACGATCATCTTCCAGGGCGCTGCGTCGTTCATGCACATCGTTGCTCTGATCATGACGGTGATCATGATCCTGCACGTCCGCAGTAAATTTACTGCTGTTGGTACGTCTGACTGAGATCTCGAGTGTCTCCGAGCAAGAAATGCGAAGATGGAACGGGCGGAGTAGATGCTAATGCTATACTGGTACAGGCCGCAAGGAGATAGCATTTTTCTTCTACATCTATATCATGCTAACCTGCGCATCGCTCATCGTCGACTCCGGTGTCGTCCCACCCGGAACTGGCGCGTATCCCTACTTCGTAGCGGTACAAAACGGCTTCACATCCGCTCTCTGCGCCTGCCTCGTCGTGAACGGCTTCATCGGCTTCCAGGTTTACGAAGACGGCACCGCACTCTCGGTGTGGCTAATGCGCTTTGTCAGTGCCACGTTCTTCGTCATTACATTCCTCATCTCGCTCGCGACTTTCAAGTCATGGGCTGGCTTGGGCCCGGCAAAAACGACCGGCTTGTTCGTCGTGTTGTATCTTGGTTCTGCGGTAGCACTGGTCATTTACGGAGTCAGTCAGGTTATCCTGGTGGTCAACACGCTGCAGGATCGGTGGCCGTTGATAGATTTGTCCTTCGGTGCTGGGTTCTTGATTACGGGTCAGGTCATTCTCTACGTATTCAGTACGAAGATCTGTGATGCCATTGAGCACTATCTCGACGGGCTGTTCTTCGCTACGATCTGTAATTTGCTGGCAGTGATGATGGTTTACAAGGTTCGTTTCTTGTTCCTGGGTCGAATCGGGGAGAGGAGGCTAACTAGCGACAGTACTGGGATTCCATCACCCGCGAGGATCTCGAGTTCTCCGTTGGCACTAAGCAGAATAACTGGGAGGTGAAAGAGCTGCTACCCGAAGAAGACCGTAGAGCAACGGTCTACCAAGACGACTACTCGGGATCGATGTACAACCACTCTCAACATGCGCGCAACTCCAACTACGGGGGCTTCCACTACTAAAGTCGGCAAGCCTGCAGTTTGAAAGTTGATCTGGATACGATATGAAACGAAGGAGAAGGGGATCGGAATTGGATAGCAATCGAAGTGGAGATAATTTTTGCATAGCGTTAGGTCTGGTCTGGATTGGATGAAGCCGTCTGCGCGTTGTCCCTTTCTGGCGTTTGACTTGAAATGACACCCGATACTCGTGTTTTCTCTAATGTAAATAGGATAGGACTGGATTGGCTAGGGGATGCTGGTTTGCTGGTTCTGGGACAGGCGTTTGCATCGCTGCTCATAGCCGGCCAGGCCGCAGACAGAGGTGCCGTAATCCGTACGAATGAGTTCATTCATCTCTCCACTGAACTGCGAGTCAAATGCCTTGGTGTGAAGTCTGAGCGTATCGTCAGCCCGAAGCAGGATCCGAACCGGCGCTGGAAGAAATCGAGGTGGAGTAGGGAGGCGTAAGCGAGATCCGATAATATAAGCGAGAAAAAGGGGGTAGCGGTGAGTAAACATGAGACAGAACGTCGCTGCATGACGTAGACACTGTGTCTCGATACGATGCCGGTGATGACCTGTTCAGAGATGACCGTTCTTGATGTCTAAAGGATGTCTCATCTTCACTTCCGTTCCGTTGATGCGCTTCAGAAAGTATTGACATCCCATTTCAACCCCACAACACAAGTATCTACAGCTTCGCAAACACAGTCCCCACAATCCCGCTCCCCTCCACCAGGGTACTCTTCTCCCTGACCCACGCGCTCAAGCCCCTCCTCCCGTTCTCAACGCCCACCCCGCTACTCTTCCACCCCCCAACGCTCATCTCCGCCGGGCTCTCGCCCCACGTGTTGATCCAGGTAATGCCCGCCTCGATCCTGCTAATCACATCATGGCACGTATTCAGATCCCTGCCGAAGACGCCGGCGGCGAGGCCCATCGGCGTGGCGTTCGCGCGGGCTACAACCTCGTCCACGCTGTCGTAGGGCAGGATGCACAGCACCGGCCCAAAGATCTCTTCGCGCGTGATCTTCATGCCGTCCGTGCAGTCCGTGAAGACAGTCGGCTGCACCCAGAAGCCGTTCTCGTAGCCCGCGGGGATGGAGCTTGGTTTCGCAGTCCCGCCGCAGAGCAGCGTTGCCTTGTCGTTCTCGATGCCGTGCTGGATGTAGCCGAGCACCTTCTTATAGTGTGTTTCGGATACTAGAGGCCCGAAGTTGCTGTTCGGATCCAGAGGCGCAAGGGAGCGGATGTATGGCACTTTTTCAAGCAGGCGCTTCTCGAACGCGGGTTTGAGGTTGCGGGGAACAAAGACCCGCGTCCCGTTTGTGCAGACCTGGCCGGTGGAGTAGAAGTTGGCCATCATAGCTCCGTCGACAGCGGCCTCGATGTCAGCGTCAGGCAGGATTATGCATGGGCTCTTGCCGCCGAGCTCCATGGTCACGTATTTCATGCCTGCGGCTGCTGAGGAGGCGACTTTCTGCCCCGTGGATACCTGCCCAGTGAAACTAACTTTTGAGATCTCTGGGTGCGATGTCAGGTAGCCGCCGACGGCCCCGTCGCCGTGCACAATGTTGAAGACTCCCGGTGGTACGCCGGCTTCAGTGAAGACCTGGGCGAGAATTTGACCGTGGAGCGGAGTGACTTCTGATGGCTTGTACACCATGCAGTTTCCAGCTGCTAGACAGGGCGCGGACTTCCACAGCGCAATCTGTATTGGGTAATTCCAGGCGCCGATGCCAGCACAGACGCCCAGCGCCTCTTTCTTGGTGTATATCCACGCATCTGGCCTCAACTGTGTCGTCTCACCATTGAGGCCTCCGCTTGCCACCAGGTTGGCGAAGTACTCCAACACATCGGCGCCCGTGATGACGTCAACTGTGCTTGTTTCCGAGAACGCCTTGCCCGTGTCGTAGGTTTCTACTTTGGCAATCTCATCGTTGCGCGAGCGCAGGAGCTTGACTGCTCTCAGGAGGATGCGGGAGCGGGCAATCGACGGTGTTTGGGACCACGCAGGGAAGGCTTTGCGTGCTGAGGCTATGGCGGCGTCGATATCTGCTGGGGCGGCTGTTTGCACGTCTGCTATCGGTCTGGCCGTAGAGGGGTCGATGCTTTGAAAGGTCTTCCCCGGCCTGGCATGCTGTGGCTTGCCGTCGTAGTAGAGCTGTTGGACGGCGTAGGAGACCATGATGGTCTGATGCTAACTTTGTATCGTATCGTATGGTATCGTGTCGTATCGTATAATTCTGCGGGTAGGATAGATATCCTTAGGTGAGTGAGTACGAGTGTTAGTCTTGGAGCAATACGCAGGGGTTCAGCAACGAGTACAATGTAGAGTATGGGCCAAGACTTGTCTCGAGACTGAAGAGACTGAGATACTCTGAGTCTTGGGGAATAGGTCTGAGCAGCGTCACTGCGGACCGGGTCTGCTTCGGCGTTGCAGACAGTGGATTGAGAACAGTGGCGAAGACCAACGCATCCTTTTGATTTGGAGTTTTTTTATCGCAGGCCGCAGTGTGGCGTTGGTATTTCAGCCACACAACAACGATGATTGGGCAATTCCGCTACTTTCATAATAGCCGGGGGTGGAAAATACAATACTATTAATCTTTGCAGGTCAGTAGCAATGACAGACAATCGCTGACAAATATTTGCAATTATCTTAGGTAAATGCAACGAGCATTATAGTTTTTTAATGAAGGTTTCTTAAGACTTACCCGGTATTGAAGCACGAGCCAAGAAATTACTATTGATATGTTCAGTACAAAGGGCTTGTACCTCGTCACAGGCGTTGAGTAATAAACACCATATGAGAGTATGATGTATTTTTGACCTTTGCATACCTAATGCTATTAAACTTGACGCAAAACAAATAGATAAGAATAAAGCGAAATAGTAAGTTTCATCGGGGAGACGACGACTCAATATCTGTTCGCGTTGTCTACTATAAACATGCAGATTCTTTGAAAGAGTCTGCGGAATCGAGACTGAGTCCTTCCGACTATGAAATGACCAAACCTGGAGTTGAATAAAGCTAGAACTGTAGTTGCAGTACCGGTATCGATATTACACAATGAAATAGAACAGGAAAAGGCAATTAAATTATGATTATATTGTCAAGTCTACCCTTCTATAGAGGGCCGGTATCGTGCCTTTATGCCCCCGAATCGCCTCCCCTTTCTCTATTTAACCAAGCCTATGAATGCTATACCCGCCGAAGCTATCGGCCAGGAACCGTCCGAGGTCTCTACGAAAAGTACCCGACTCCATGTAATATATTTATAGGATGATCCTAGGAACAAGGGGACAGAGCGTCCGTTAGAGTAATCTACGTACCAATAAGAACTTTTCGAAAGCTTCGAAATCAAAATTCATTTCATGACCTCTATTACAAATGCCTGCTACTTTCGACCTTCACTTGCGTACTCTAGAATTATTTAGATACTCACCTCTGATTAAATGAAGGGCTTGATAACAGATATAAAAGGGAATAAGGCGGGTTATATTATACAAGGAAAATGAAGAGGGAAAAGGATTTATTTCGAGGCTTCGCAGCCTCGAAGACTATTTCGAAAGTCAGTGTCGATAAGAAAGGTTATGATTAGTAGCCGCTGCCACCTAGTAAGATGCTTGATATAATCAAATAAATAGTCGCATTAGCGAGGAACGCTTATCATAGGGCAGGGAACCTAAGGTAACTCTGTCTATCTAGGCACCTCTTTAAGAATATACTCCTCTAAGACCCTAAAGCTATTTTTTTTCTTTTTATATGCCATATTAATTCTAAACTATAAAGCATAAGCGAAAACCGCTATAGTCAGATTTATATGTAAGGAGAGACTAGCCTACAAACTCCTTATATATTTACTGACTAGCCTATTATACTTATGGTTCCTAATTCCTTAAATAAGAGCCTTACCTATACTGTCACGGCACATTATGACACGGACGGGGCCGGAACCGACTGATATAGGAGGTATGCCGCCTCTTGGCAAAACAACTTTCCTTTAGTAGATAGAACGCGAGTTGTTACTAGAGACCGACCTACGTAAGTCTTATATATATGAAGAACGCATAAGTAGGAAGATCTTCTGCCTTGTAATTATTCTTCAGCTTTGAATTCTATAAGATTTGGCAGTATTGATCTTATCGACTTTATAGACCTATGCCTTACTTCCGCCGTCATATATACATTAGTAGATAGTTATTCCTTTTAGGTCTTAGGCAAGTATATTCTTAAAAGGTGAATGGATAAATAGAGTCGTCTTAGGTTCTTGATTTTAGGATAACCTGTTGGTACGCAGATTCCTGTGCAAGAGGCAAGCTGCCCTCGTTCCTGGGGTCATCCCACACAGCTGTACCATATGCGATATGAGGGGTTTCGTATGTATTTCGGACGGCTGTTCAGCCGGAGGACTTCGGAAGGATATCCATATGCGGCTAGGAGGGACTACAGGAGGGAGGACATTCATAGGTATAAAGGTACCATCTCGGTCATGTAGAGATAGACAGACATTACAATAGATTCTTTTTGAAAATAAGTACTCAACTATATTCACGTGAATATCGATTACCGGTATAGAACCTACATAACCCTTTTACATAAGAAGCAGCTATTTATTTAATTATATTAAACGTCTTACTAGTTAGCGGCGGCTTTTAATTACAACCCTTCTAATTAACTTTACATAAAATTTCAGAATATATCCATTTCCTTCTTTTCCTCCTCCTCCTCCTTATATACTATAACCTGCCTTTTCCTCCTTTGTATCTTTTAATAACCTTTCTGTCTAGTTATAAGTATATATTTAAATAATCCTAGAGTATGCAAGTGGATATCGAAAGTAAAAGGAACTATAAAAGAGGTAGTATGGTAAAAAGAAAAAAAAATCATTCTAACGTTTTCCAAAGTTCTGGCTTTATTTGATTAAGGATTTTATTATTTCATAATTAGAAGGACTTAATCACAGCTTTGCAGACTCTTAAAGAGCCTGCAGGTTCGTAGGGCACACCGCGTACAGGTGTTGGGTCGTCGGTGTCTCCCTAGAACAGCGATTGACAAAGGTATAGGTAAGCCTCTTATTTAAAGAACTAGGGTCTACGGGTAGAAATGACCAAATACAGAATTGAAGAAGTGTTCATACAAGTTTTCCTTTTATTTAACCCGACCATATCGTTTTTCGCTCATGCTGTGTAATTTAAAACCAATATAGTATTTATATAAAAAAGTAAGCCTCATTTATTTATTAATACACTTAAATATCTTAAATATGATAGATATCACGATGAGAACTACACTAATTAGATAGATATCTTACTTATTTATATGAATTGTTATACAAGTAATATTAATTTTTATAGTCACTATTATACAGAGTATGAATTTTCTCGATACATGTTTACTTCCGCTCCAGTTTTCTCGCTTGTCGTTTCGTTTTTCCTCTCCATCTCCCCACACCCTTAGGAGTCAGACTCGTCAAATCTAACCATAGTACCCAACAAAGAACACCCTATGTATACGCAAGGATTTGACCGAGGAAGGACATCATGTGAGCAAGTATGCCGAATTCCGATTATGACATATTTAATATGGATATCTTGAGGCAATGATCCGTCGCTTGATGATGGTCGAACGCGGGCCAAGTCTGCCGGTGGCTGACAGGGCGTAGCAATGGATACCGCGTCGCGGGTTGTGTGTGGTCAGCTATTGTCTATGGGTTATGAGCCAACTGGTGAGTGTTTATCCAAGATCGAGAGCGACGTCTTGCTGGTTCGACCCATAGGCATCGAGGACAACACTTGAGAGGCCCGAACTCGTGCGGTTGAACAAGTGCATTTCATATCTGGTCTATGTAAAAATCAAGCAGTGCTTCTATACCCCAGAATTTTCTCTTCTCTCTTCATTCAGACCTTCCTCCGATACAAGCAGTAGCAAACGTGTTTTCGGCAGCAACCCAATTTCCGGAGAGTAAATTGTAGGCTTGAGCCATGTTCTTCGTCAGGTCATTCCTTCCTCCGTACTAGCTCAACAAAAACAGTAGAATTGGGAAATGGAAATAGACAAGCAGACTGGACCGAACAGAGTAGAGTACTTCTCTTCAATCTTTTCTCCTCGCAGTCCAGCGGTAGCGGAATCTGCTAGCCATATAATTTGGTAAAAACAGGTTTTTGGGCCGACCGAAAGAGGACAGGACTGATGTTGATCCAGACTTCTTCCAGCAAAGGCAGAAGCAGAAGTCGAGAGTCCGTCGCAGAACACTGTCTCCAAAATCAAAAATTTTCCTCGTGAGATAGATCACCATTAATCGTCTGGCCGACAGAAAAGAGAAAAAATGCCGAGACTGAAAACGAATGTAGCCGCAGCTGTGAACGGAAAATATCAGAATGGAGATATTCAACGTGCCAGAAGGTTAAACGTACCTTGAACCAAATCACAAATCAAGCGAGCCATTTCTTGGGGAGGCGAAGAGAAGCATTCTCGAAGATCTGCTTCTTCCGAAGCTCCAAACTGGTATCAAATCGAACCCTCAACACGGCAAGAAAATTGAACATATCTTCTCTAGACCCGAATACAATGATGATATCTGGATAGGCAGAGCGAGGAACAACCCCAGATGTCTTTGTAACGCAAACCAGGGCATCTTTCGGATTGTATTGGACTCCGAGGATCTCATCTGCACCGAACACGAATTCAGGGTGAGTCTTGATCTGACACTTGTGTCCGATGCGAGGAGCGAAGACATTACAATCAAAGTCACGCACAAGGTAAAAGGAACGCCGAGACTTCTCATCATTCCAAACTGAGACCTCGCCGTTCTCATCGCGGACGTGGATCACGTTCACTGAGAATCTGAGAAGCTTTCCTCCGGCGTATTGGCGGCGGGACCAGACCTCGTAGGTAACGCCGTGGCGTGAATAGGGTAAGGCCATTTTCGGCTTGTCAACCAGATCGCCCATCTTGAGCTTCGTGCTTGGAGAGATAGATGGTGCGACATCAGTGCTGCTGCGTCGCTTTCTCTTACTCACAGGTGCTTCGTATTCATCGCCTGAGGAGCTGGCGTAGGTGATGTACTCTTCTTCTGGTTCGGGCGACGTCTCTGCGGAAGATACTTCAAGGAGTTGGAGGCAAGGGCTTCGGGGGCTTGTGGGAGATGGAGCAAGGCTTCTGATGAAGAAACTCGAAGGCGGATCTTGAGCGACGAGATCAAAGGCGATTGGGTCGCCGAGTTTGGCTCGCTTGGGGGTGGGCTCATCATCTTCGGATGATGGTACGGACCAGATGCTCTTCTCTCCGAATGTGACACCAAGACCGATGGCTTCCTTGGGAACCTTCAACCTCGTGGCGGTAGACTTTGAATTTCTAGGGGCAGGCGTGGGGGAGCTCGGTTGTAGATGTGTATATTTATCGTTATGCTTAGATGGTGGGGTGTTGTCAGGAGTTAGCAATCCTTGCGAGTTGACGGCTAATTGCTCCAAACCCTTAAGACCATTCATGATGAGCGAGGATTGCTCAGTTACCTTGTTTTCAAAGAAGAACTCGTTCATCGACTCTCCGAGACCATGAATCTGCGACTTTGAGAGCTTAGAAGCAGCAGCCTTGTTCTCTCGGACAAAGCTCCAGATCTTGATCTTCATCTTGACGTCCTCGAATTCTCTTGCAAGCTTTGACTCTACCTTCATGGCATGATAGTTTGAACATATTTCTGCTTCCTTTTCGTCCATCTCAAAGTCGACATTGTCAAGGTCGGCGTGATCTTTCGCAACCAGATCGGAAAGCCGAGTCAATTTATGCGCGGCTCCACTCATCTTTCTATTAGTATTAGAGAAAGCAGTAGTTGCCCGATCAAGCGTGGATTCTGCAAAGAGATAGGAGGCTTGTTCAACTTTCTCCTCTCGAAGCTGGCGCTTCTCAACTTCGACGGCCGACGAAAGCTCTTCGTCCTCGGCGATACGATTAGCCTTGGTTGCTTCAAGTTTACGGCTAAAATTATGCAGCATTTCAAGAAATCCTGTACTTGAAGTCATTACTGCTAGAGGTGGTTTTGGTACTGGTCAACCATAAACTGAACTCAATGTCAATCCTCAAGATCGATTCCCAGACAGCTATTGAGAGACTCACAAGTGGTCTCACAACAAGAGGAGTTCACTCTTACAGGCCGGGATACTGTATAGATAGATGCAAGAAGGCAGACGTCGATTTGAAAGTGTGTCGTGTGATGTGGAAGAAGAAACGAAGGTTGAGGGGGGCGACCAAGCGTCTTACGTAGCCAGCGGCGGCAGCGCCGTGATCAATGGCGAGCTGGGTGAGTAAAGTCAGAAATATTGAAGGTGAACGTAGAAAACGTGTTGCTGTAAAGGTGAATGGAGGTGAGAGACACTTTTATGCGGTTGTTGGTGGTTAGTAGATCGGAGTAAACAAATGGAGAGCATCAGCCGATCATGTATAAGTGAGAGGTTGAAAGGCGAGTTGAAAAGATTAATGCAAAAATCAAACGGGGAGTTACGATGCGTATTTCATATATTGAGAATACAATAGGGCTTAGTATTTGGTTATTATAGATAAGTGCTAGAGATGTGCTTATTACGAACCTATGAGGCTTCTTCTGTTACTGGCACTTCATTTGGGCTTTCTGATATATCTCCTAATGATTTATGAGTGGAGGATATTTGTTCATGGCCACTACGCAGGTCTCAATCGAGGATACTCATCTGTCGAAAAAGCATTCCCTCCCAACCGTGTTCTGAATCTTGACTCGGATATTGTACTTCACAGCTGTGAACATGTTCACTTGTAGTTCAGTCCGGTACATCATCAAAATACCCCTGTAGTGTGTTAGATAGCAACTATAGCTGTAGCAACTCCCCGAACTATCGATATCATACGATGCAGTAAAGCAACCAAACTGCAGTTAGATATCGGCTGCTACGAATATCCGACAAGACTCTGCATCATCTAGTTATACCTCAAAATGTTAGTCTCTACTAATAATAGGAGGAAATACATGATTGTCGCTAAAGGAAGGCCAAATTGTGTACAGCCTAGAGGTAGGAATCTTAAATAACCTACACTGCAAAATGATGTACTGGTGTTTAGTCAAATATCCCAAATTACGTCGATTAAACTCTTCACTGCTTCAAGATTTTTGAACTTGATCCAGACAGAGCTATTACCCAAATTGACTCGTGCTGAATAGGATTCTTTGAAGTATTTTAAACCCTTCGTAAATGTCATTCTACTACCTACAAGCGTGCCACATTTCGCAGATCATACTTTTTGTGTTCTAGGATAACCGGCTAACCCGCTGAATTACAGGAATAGTGAGTTTTTTGTGACAAGTCAGACATCAAAATGGTCCCAGGTGCGTGCTGCATCTGTACAGTGAGAACAGGAATTGTCAGAAATCTTCGATCTTTGAGATAAAAATTGGAGGCTTTCACTCAACTTACGAGCTTTGAAACTGATCAACGCCAATACGGTGAAGTTTGAATTCAACCTCGTCTTGTGGACTGTTCTGGTGCGTTGCTGTGGTCGCTCATTGGAGACTCTCTCGGAGGGAGATAGACTTCCGTCTCTGACACATCTCTTGAGCCCTTGCTTGGCGTCAGGGCTGCCAGGAAAACTTACAGAGATCTTGTGGATCTTACTGACACCGGAGAGTGGCGTGTGCAACCCGGTTTCTTGAAGCGGTTGAGATATTTGGGAGGGCGTGCAGGGAGAGTTCAAAAAGAGCGGTGTCGTAGGACCATTTGCACTTGGTTGAATGCTATGCGCTCTAAACATCTCCCACCAAGCCTCCTTATACTCCAGATCCTCGGGGGCCCGGGCTTTTTTGATGTCTACAGAAATATTCAGGAACTGATCTTCGAACGTCACACAGCTCAGACGGTATTTTGATTACCATGCCTACACCAGGCAGACCTTGCTAGTTCCAGCTAATACCACTTCTTGCCAGATATTTCTAAGGCAACTTAGATACCAAGAGGATAGGAAAGGACTTACCATCTAACTCATGCTGAAACGTAAGCTCTAAGTCATCCTCTACATCCTGCCATATGCTTTCCATCTCTCTATGTTGTCGCTCGAAATTTGCTTCCCAGACTTCCATTTCGTTCTTGAGCTGCTTTTGCATCTCGATGCGCTAAGTATTTTGTCTCTCCCGTAATGTCATCCCATGAACTCTGAGCAAATCAAACCTTCCAAACCCATCAAGTCGCCGGGGAGACAGCGACATGTGCGGAGGGCCGCACTCACATGATTGGGAACTTTCACCTAGAGCTTTAATTATTGATTGTTTCTCAACATTCAAAGTCTCGTCCTCCACCATAGCTTCTTGTGACAGTGCGGCCAGTTTCTTCGCTTTCTCCTTGTGGAGAGACTCCCCTTTTCGCTCCACGCGTGCATTGACAGCCCGATCCTCATCCAGCTGCGCGTCCAAGCTGGGCTATACTTTAAGTTTGAATTTTCGAAATCCTGACATGATAGAAGTGACCGCATTTTCGGTGCTGCTGCTCGGAACGATGATGTTGGATGCGTGTGCCATTGAGGAAAGAGCGGGGCGACTGGACAGTCGCGGGTGTCGGATACAATTTCGTCAAAGCAGCAGATTAATATTTTGTGATCGCAACCGAAGACAACGACAAACAAGACTTTTAGGGAGGCCAAAAGTGTGGTCATGAGATTTTGGATTAGGTCCACTCAGCATTTATGCCAAGCTAACAAGCGAAGTAAATAAAACTAGGCACTGTCCGAGGCAGTAAGGATATATTCTATGGTTCGCGCTCTCATCAATTTCCAGAAAAACTCACGACTCTTGTAACATTTGACATATTGGTACGTCTTAGAAATAGTGTATTGTGTTTTCTCTACCGACTGTGCCTCCATACACTTTGTACATGGTTAGCGCTTTGTGAGTGCGGCGATCATTGGCTATCCAAAGACAACGTAAACCAGCAGCTAAGGTCTTGGGACTTCTTATTGACTCGGACGAGTAACGACCCACTCCTAAACTCTACTAAAGTCTAGCCATCCACAAACAATTCCCAGTCTGGCCGATCCATAGCTGCCGAAACGCCGCTGACTATCGACAGCGGTTGAAACGCTCTATCATCCCAGCAGATATGCCTCTCTTGACCAGGCCTCACAACATATGAATAAGGTTTCTTACCTATGCAACATGTCAGTCCGTATTGCAAAACATATGTGGTAGCCCTCAGACACATGCCTAGACAGAACGTGGAACCCGTAGGAAATCTGCTTACCTTTGATGTTATAGTGGAAGCGCAAAACTCGTAACAACATATTGTATTCCGTGTCTCTTGGATTTAGGGTCTGAGAACCCCCTGATATGTAAATCGTGGTTTCTGTGCCAAATCTACAATGAATATCTCGATGTACCGAGTCCTTTGAAGTCGAGACTTGTGTAGATCTTTGAAGTTTAGAATGGCTTTCCATAGATACTTGTGAAGGTGACAACTTATCAGACTCCGAGACCTCCGAAAGACTGCTGAAAGACCGCTTTTTCCAGCCGGGAACGACTGCGGCATAGGTGTTTTATTTGTTGATAAGCTCGGATTATTGGAAGAGACGGTGGCTTCGTGGGGTGCGATACCGGGATGTACATACCTTTAAGGAACAGATGGAGAAAGAGCCGTATGAATTTTTGGTTGCATAGCTCAGCTTATGAAAAGGTTGTAAAGATCGTCTTCCATATCTCTAATTTACATAATTTCTGGAAATTGTGTCAGCCCATAAACAATTGCCCGTCGACCAATGACTCCAGAAAAACAGCAAGGCATCTTGTGAGCCTGCAGCCGGCTTGCGTTTGGATACAACAGGGTTAAAAAAGAACTTTATAGAGCATAGATGCCATCGTTTTATGTCTCTTAGGATTTCCGAGCCTCGAGTGGCGAAAAAGGAAGACATACGTACCTTCTCGCTCTTTCTTCGATTCAATATCGAAATTCGCCAGGTTTTCCCCGAATGCATAAATGAGGCCATCCTGTTCTTTACTCGTCCTTTCAGCAAGCGCATCCTGTGCTTTCCTATCTTCTTCTTCCATTTCCTTCCATTCGTTATCGCGTGCCTTCTGCAGTGCCTGTTTCTCAGCGAGCAGCTGTCCTTACATCATCCGAGTATTGTTTTCTTGTTCTCGAGCCAGCTTGGTCCTTGCCTCGGCATCTTCGCGCTCCTGCTCCTTCAACTTGGTGGCTTTATGCTTGAGGATATCGTCCCTCTTGCTCTGTGCTCTTTCAGTGAGGTGACGGTCCTCTTCAAGGCTTCGGGCTGCTACAGCTCGTGTTTGCTGCTCGAGTTGTTCGTATCAAGAAGAAGCCATACTCTCGGATATATTCTGTGGTATCTTGGCCCGGGCACAGTGGCGCATAAGGCCAGCTTGTGGTATTTGTTGGTCAATGTGAGTTTGCTGGACGTTTTATGGCACAGAACAGCAGAGGAACTTGCTGAAGGAATCCTCAAAAAACGGCGAGCGCGACCCGTCAGGACGAGCGGGTACAACAAAAGCGCCATCTAGATAACAACGAGAATATTGGAAGCCGAAATCCCAAGCCAATGGCCCCTTGCTGAATCCACCGTACAAAACAAATGTTGGCCTCGACTTCTTGCAGGGCCGACTTTGTTAATTTAATGGCTTTCTTGAAGCATAAAGGACGTGTTGAACGGTGGCAGCTAGAAACAATGCAGCATGCAAATTAACATATATGATAAAATCTGCTCGGGCTCAGTTTGCAGGACTGTTTCAGCGAAGAGATGTGAAGCCGGGAAGCTTTTCTCTTGCGCTCAAATAGCAGAGAGTAGATCGCCTAGATTCGCTGTTATGATTCAACCTCAGAAGCATATATTATATGTCGAGAGTCCCATGTGAGAGCTCATCGCGCTACTCAAGTCCAGAAGAGGTGCCGAGATATTGCAGAGCATGGACAAGATCATAGTACGCACGTCGAAGCTCGAAACTCAGAACAGATATTGCAAAGAATGACTAAAACTAAGTCAGACCGCATCGAAATTAAGAAGAGCCATTATCGATCTCAAGAAAGAAAATCCTATAGGCAGATAGGTATGTAACCAAAATAAATCTAGAGGAGAGGCAAAAATAAGAAGATTTTCAGATACCAGTCCACTCAGTTATTGAAGAGCAGAAGTCTGGTATGTCATCCGTTCCAACATATTTGCATTGTTGCATGATATCTTCCAGAGACACTACAGCACGAGTAATTTAATCTGAGCTAGCCTAGCAATGGGCTAGCTTCCATTGCATAGAGACAATCGGAAAGGCGTAGCAACACAACCCTGCAAAAGTTGTGACTGGCACTGCCATAAGAGAAATCTGTAAGAGACGCGGTCAGTATAGCTCGGTAATTTCAAATATTCAATAACTCCTCTCTCCCGAAATCTGAAGTACTTCTGTACGTAAGGTCGAGGTGTGAGCCTGATGGGTGTGGAAATAGACACGTAGAGTGAGTGACACCACTTAGCCGATCAATAATAGCATGCGAGGAATAAGAATACCAAAACCAGAGTATCAGACACTGTTCTCTCTCTGTAACAATAATCTGCAATCGAAATCGACTGCGCTAAAGTTCAAGATTACTCGCGCATGCTCTAATATCTTTTTCAGGACCTCCATCCTGCTGAGGCGGAGTATGGAAGCGCTTCGCTAGGGTGTATCATTAGTACAATGTTGAAGGTATTTCGAAGCACCATAACTTTAATTTCGTGCCTTTGATGGGCGTTTTTTGACGTAGTGTGCAAGTCTAAGCTGTTGATCAGTCAGTGACTTCAGCAGAAAGGAAAAACGAAGTATGACACTACCATCAGAATGCAGAAACTCGCATGCAGAAAGACTTAGTTGCATATTATGCGGACCTACATCTAAGCAGAAACCCCGCATATGGTATCATATTTTCCCTTGCACGGCCAATCCCTAAACGCCTATATGTGCAAAATCTCAGGATCATACCATTACTTCTTTCCCACCTCAGTACTCCAGACCCCATCCTGTGCAATGCAATGTAAAAACCCCCGAGTCCGCTATGCCTCTCTAGGTACAGCAAAAGTAGCGCAAAGACAGCGTTCACAAGGAAGCCATGGTCATAGAAACACGCCAACCCATTTTTCCTTGGCCTTGACATCGCAATTGCAGTCTTCGACGGCACATGCAAGAGCCTTGGTCTTCCTAGAATTGGTCGATTTGGCTTGCTCGGCAAAACCCTTCTTAGCACGATTCTGGAAGCAATTGTTGCAGTAAACCTGTCTTTGATTAGTTGCTGTATGGAAATGTCGCTGAATTGAACACTTACGTGACCACACTCTCTGACGACCCAGAAAGGATGCTCCTCCCGTTCCTTCTTCGTTGGGGCTCTGCCAGATTTCTTCACTACAGGTTCTTCGATCTCTTTGTTTTGAATGAGTTCCTCCTCGCAGCTGGGACATATGATTACTTCATCTTCGACAGGAGATCGTGTGTAACCAGGCCTGGCGGGTGGCGGGGCGACATGCTCTGGCTTTCTTTCTGCAAAAGCTGCATGTTGATAGTCCATGATATTGGGCATGACCTGTAGATGCTCATGGCGTGCGATGTGATGATCCATCATGTTCTGCATTGCCCGAAGCTCTGCTCCAAGCCCACGCCCAGGTCCAGCCCTACCAAATCCTCCACCACTCAGCATAGCACCAATCCTAGTATGGGCGGCCGCAAGAACACTAGGGAGCGCAGGCCGGTGTTCATTATGGGCTGGCATGAAAAAAGATGGAGATTCTGCTCGAGAGCCAGCAGCAGGAGCCTGACGTGGATGGGGGAGGGGAAGTTGCCGTTGTCTTTGTCCAGTTATGATGACATCCTGCTCAGAAGAATCAAGTGTGAGATCTATCAAGGCGCCCATATTTTCTGCATCGCTCCGGCCAAGGTGAGGAGGTCGTGAAAATGTATTCCGGGTCTGTCCACTCCGTGACGGACCCAGCAATTCTTCGGCGTCGTCTGTGAGATCAATTATTGTTTGGGAAGCGCGATGCTCCAGCCGTGGCCGATGTTGAGATTGTGATCTTTCTGCCATCTGTTCCGAGGCTCGCATGTACGGGTCGTTGTGAGGGTGGGAGATGCGTCGTGGTCGCTCGGGGCCGTCGTTTGAGGGAGCGGGGGGATATCGAGGCGAAAAGATGCTGGAGCCTCCTATTAAGCCCAAAGGTGATGGCGAGAGGGTTGCAGAAGGGGACATCTCAGTAAAGTTTCTCTGAAGTGATCAGATTAGTATCAATCGAAGTTCCGATCTTGGGTCGGTCTTGTTCCGGTGGCTTTGTACCTTATGGCGATGAGGCTCTGACTCCCATGGGTCCATCACTATCAAGACTCGCAAGGTATCTGCCGACCCTTGAACACTGTGTAGGAACTCCTTGAAAAAATGACTCCCAAGCTAACCGCGAGGTGGAAGGAAATAGGGCGCTTTGTGTATTATGCTGTGATGTTGCTACTAAATCATAGTCCGCGGTAGAAGTAGACCTAACTTAGCGGCCTATGCTTGCCTTTTGTCATGAAGTAATCCAATACAACAGCGCTCAGAAAGCTAGTGAATGCCAACGGCCTGTAACTGACAGCGCCGATTTTTTTGTGAATGACATGCCCACAGTGTTGTTTATTTCTGCCATAATTTATGGAGTGGCAATACCTACCATAGAAGTCCCACACAAGTACTTCACCCCTGTAGCAGCTCTATGAGTAAATCAAGGCGGGCATTTCTGTTCCTGTCAGAGACAATCATAACATATAGGACTGCTTTGTTAATTGATATTCGTCCATATGCATTATTCCCCGTCCTTCCTTTCTTGGCAAGCAAATAGAACAGAAAAGCCAAATCCATCTATGCAGACTGATCTGCTAATGGATAAATATATCCATTTGTTTTAGTTCGGCGCCTGCCTTTGGCATGAGAGCTTTTAGAATTACATGCAAGAAAGACGTCCAGATCCTTTTGCCGCAGGCCATAAATCAAAGTCCGAACTCCGTAGCCCAGTCTCTTATCCAAGCACTGTTATGACCCCATCACCATTCACTGTGATCAAGGTCTTGGCATCTAGCCCCCATTGAAGAGCTGTTGCTGGAACAGCAATGCTCATGACATCTGACCACGACTTCGACGACTTGGTGTATTGCGAAATGGTGAGGCCTCCAGGTCCCGAGGCGGCCAGGAATTGACCAGTGTAATCCCATCTAATACTATCGACTTGCCCTGCAATCTCCAACGTCTTAGTCTTCGCAGCTTCGCCTTCTTTACGAAGATCAAAGATAACAACACTATTAGATCCCTTCGCAACGGCCGCAAACCAGATCCCGTTCTCAGAGAAAACAAGGTCTTGAACGGGGCCTCCCAGCTCGAAGTTGGCAGCACTTTCACCAGTTTTCACATGGAACAGCTTGATCTGGCCATCAAAACCACCAGCCGCAAATAGGTGACCATCGGGGTGGAAGGAAGCAACAGTTAGACCTATTTTGATATTAGTATCGAGGTACTCAAATGCCGTTCAGAGTAGGCGCTCTTACCTGAATCTGTGTAGACTTGAGCCACAGCCTTGCCGGCAGGCAAGTCGTAGAAGACGAAGCTCTTATCAATACCAACGGAAGCTAGGATATCGCCACATGGGTGCAAAGCCAGTCCATTAGCAGTCCCTGCATGCGATGTGAAGGTTAATTCGTTCTCTCCAAATACCTTCACGGCTCCCGACGAGGTCGAGACAACGGGTTGGCTCCCGTACCAGACAGCATCCGTAACAGCACCCCCAGCCTTGAAGGATTGCTGGACCCTTTTCTCTGAAGTAGAGTAGACACCAGCTATACCTTCAGATCCGCCAGTTATGACCAGTTGTCCAGCCTCATCCACTGCAAGAGAAGAAGCACCAGCGTAGAGAGGCTCTGAAGCAGTCGCGACACCGAATTTTTCGATGGTCTCCGCGTCCACCCATTCTTTTGGTACAGGACGCTTCCGACGGCTCTTGGAGAGTCTAATTCCAAATCAGTAAGATGCATTTGGGGAAACATGCGCAAGGTATACCTCTCTTGTGTAGCAGAAACCTTCGCCGCGAGCTCCTCTGGAAGCCCTTGCCTGTCTATCTGCATGGCATCTCCGCCCCCGGTACTTCCAGCTTCAACCGTGACCTTCGATAACGCATCACGCGCCTCGTCGCGCTCTCTGCTCAGGCGGGCAATAACTCGCACAGCAGCATCGTGCTGGTAAAGCGCCGTAGCCAACTCTTGTCTAGTCTGCTGAAGTTGCCTTCTCAAGGTAAAGGATTCAAGAGCCAGCGCATCCCATTCGTTTTGGAAGGTCGAGAGGAGAGAGGGAACTGAGGTCAAGGTGGGAGGCCGAGGGGTGACAATTTTGGCGGACTTGAGGTCGATGAGGTCCTCCACTTCCAAATCTTCTCCATTGATAGGGTCTTTATGGTTTTCTGAGATGTATGCCTCGATTAAGCGCTTCTCATAGACATTTCCTACAGCTGGTCAGTCGCGCATTCCCCTTATGCCTTGTCTAGCTGTCTTACCTGATTTCGCTGAAGCAACAGGGTGCTGAGGAGCTTCTCCAGAGACTAAAACTGTCAGTCGCGTCACACATAAACTGTGAGAGCTGCGCAAAGACACCTACTTGAGCACAACATTTTGAATCACTCCGTAAGTCAAGTTCTGGGCTTTGGCGCAACAGCACCAGGCAAGCTGCGACTCTTGCTTCTGAAAATATATGAGCTAAGCTTATTCCGGCGTTAGCGTGATTGGGAGCCTTCTCTTATCAATTTCACATCCTCTCGGATAACATATGCCTCGACACGGATGTAAATATTCACCAAGCGGCCCTTTCTCAACATGACTAGCTTCCAGCTTCCACCTATTGAAGATGTTCCCTCTCTGCCTGTAAGCGAGCGAGCGTCGATCCTTGATGCACTCTTTGAGCCTTGTGACGCTTTACATACACTTTCGCTTGACCTCCTCAATACCGAGACATTTGCATCTTATAATGATCTCATTGCTAGCGTCGGAGTTCAGTTGTCAAATTTGGCAGAGAGCTCATGTATGAGTGACGCCAAATGGCTCGACAAGATCCTTGGAGCTCATCCCAGACTCGGAGCAAAAAAAGTTGATAGTGCGCAGTCACAGGCAGAGCAGGCCCAGCTGAACACTGGTGGCGAAAAGGAGGCGGAGAAACTTCAAGACCTGAACGAGGAATATGAGAAAGCCTTCCCCGGAATGACATATGTGTATGGGATGGATTCAATTGCCAGCACAGAGCAACACTAATGGTCCACAGTGTTTTCGTCAATGGGCGGTCACGTCCTGTTATTATGGAGAACATGAGATCAAGAATCGACAGAGGAGACATCAAACTCGAGAGAGACGAAGCCATCAGAGTAAAGGCTTGTAAATTACCTACTTTTTGCACCCATGCTAACACATTTCAAGGCAATGTGTGACATTGCAGCAGATCGTGCGGCCAAACTCCAGCAAGCATAAGATGTGCCACAGTTCGCCGCAAGAAAAGCCTCCGATCATGCCTGACTCGAAGAATGTTGTGGATGCCGATCCGAACCATGTCGTGCCCACCCCAATGCAGAACTACAAATACCCCAAGCAGATCCCAAGCTAGAGAGCTTTCGATTCCACGCTTTCTCTTGCTCTCCCCTTCTCCCCCCTTCTCCCTCAAGCTTTGGTCTGAACGATGAAGCCTTCTCCTTGCTGGTCCTCTCTCAATTTCAGATTCTCAACGATCTCCTCGGGTGGTGCCCGGTAGTGTTTCGGGCATGTCTTGTGGACGAATCCCATCCAAGGCAGCGAGGTAATCGTCCATGTCCTCATTCCCTTCTCTGAAAGGATTCATGATGCGGAAGTCACTGTAGATTGCGCTGTCTCGATCGACATCAACATTCCAGTCCTCTGAAGCCTCTTCGTCCTCCGAGTCGAAGGCTTCGTAAACCGACAGACCAAGTGGGGACGGCGGGAGTGGTACATCGAGACATCGAGGCTTCTGGATGAGAACTTCCCGCAAGGGCAGCCTCTCTCTTATGTTCTCTTGCTCTTCCCGCAAGAACTCTTGTGCAGCATCCATCCGTCTTCGAGCTCGATTCATGATAGCAGCCTTCCTGATAAGATTTCTGCCCCGTGCTATATTCTTCGTTCCCCAGACGGGGATCTTGTTCACGCCACGATTGGCAATATTGGAAGCTGGTTGCGAGAACGGACGACTGAAGCGCGAAGTAATGAGATGTAGACGCAAGCGTCGCTTCTTCCGCCCCTCGTTTCCTTCTCCGTCGACATCAGATAGAGCTCGACGACGTTTGTAAGGCCTGTTGCATGGAGCTGGAGCTGGAGCTGGAGCTGATGCTGGCCGGTCGCACGAGAACTGGAGAGGGGGAATTGCGGAAAATCTAAAATCAAAAGTATCCCTATGGAACTCTCTGGCGAGGAAACGGCGTACCATGCTCACGCACCGGCGTGCCGAGTCTGTAGTCGAATATATATTCCTCCCTGTTACAAAGACGTTTTCACCCCCTCCACGAAGACCCAGACTTGGCTGCACTCGCCCATTGGGGAGGTTGGGGGTGAAAAGATGCAGCTCTGGCAGCAGTGTCTGTAGAAGTCCTACTATGCCACCAAACAAGACGAGAGTAAGGTAAGCATGACTAGGACGAGTGACGAGAGCCTATGGAGCGAGGAGTTGGACAAGACTTTACACCCAACGCCAACGGGACTGGCTCTGTGTTGCCCATCCGCAACCCGCGACCGGCTGCCGGCTACCCGCTGCTGTGGTGCGGGGCGGTGCTGCCACAGCTGTGAAAAGGATGTAAGAATTTGCGGGGAAACAGGGGCAAATTCTACACAGGACCGAGGTCTGCAGGTCCATCGTACGAACAGTATTTTGAACATTTCCGCCCCGGGAGCTGCAGGCTCTGCTGGATCCGAAGAAACACATTTTCCGAGCAGGCTTTGACTGACTGTGTTTTGCACTCGTACGGCACCTGACCTGACGAGTCCCTTTCCGTGCGACTTGAGCCTGACGTGACACCCCCGCCCGATGAGCGATACGAAAATAGCTGGCTGGCTGGGTCGAGGAAGGATGCGCAAGAGATCCTTGGCTGCTACCATCCGAACGGGAGAGAAACCCGGCGTCCGGAGCCATGATCTGGGCATCTAATGCGTATTCGAGCAGCTGATCCTGGAGCTGGGGGAAAGCCCTTCTCGACCTCTAGAGTTTTCGGAGCCGACCTCCGCAGGGATTAGAAAACGCCGCGCGCAGGCCTTGGAGCATGCTATTGATCGTTTGGCGGGTTTCGTTTTTCTCAATAGCCTCCCAACCGCGACAGAGTGTACGGTATCTTAGGCGCTCTCCGTTCCATGCGCTTAGCTTAGTAACATGTCCGACGACTACCACATTCCATATAACCCAGGAAGTGCAAAGGACAGAAATAGCGACTGGCAGAGCATATTTCTGCTAGACGCACAAGCCAACCGATTCGACCAGGTATCACAAGCCAACCGATTCGACCAGGTATCAGACACCCATTGCCTGGGGGCTGTCAGCAACGCACTCTGGAATGCTAGAAACAACGCTCAAGGGCTACCGGCGACACGATCTTTTGTGGAATGAAGGAGCAAAACCAGAAGACAAGATCCTGAAGGTGGCATTGTCATTTGGTGGTCGAGTCTATACACTTATCGTCTTGAACACGTTGAAAGCCTCACCAGTACCTACTAAGCATCCGGGTATCTGCGGGTGGAAATGCAGCTCCTTGACCTTCTCCATGTAGTGGACGAAGAGCAATTGCGGAGGAACTTCACTCACACCGCCGGTGTCCTTGCTCTCTTCGTCATCTAGCTCCACCGCCAAGTCCCACAAGGTCAAGGTATCGTCGCCAGCAGCAACTGCTACGATACTGTCATCGGTAGGATGCCACTCCACACTGGTAATCTGCTCCTTGTGGAAGTTAAAACTCGCCACTGGCGTTGGCTTGGGGGATGCAGAGAAGGTATTCGGCTTCCATTGACGCAGGTCCCAGACTCCCCAGACTCCGTCATCTGCGCCCGAAGCGAGTAGATGCGAAGTCTGATGAGACCAGGACATGACGTTGACATCCGTGTCACTGACTTGGACGCTTAAAGCTGCAGTCTTACTCTTGCTTCGGACATCCCATACTTTGATTGTGCCGTCACTTGATGCGGAAGCAAAGACATTTCGCTCCGAGGGACTCCATTGCAGCTCCTCGACACTACCAGTATGGCCAGTAAAGGGGCGCGAATCCGTTTCCCAGCGCTCCCCATCTGTTCTTGTTGTGACATAGATCTTCCCATCGTTATCACCAGTAATGAGTTTTCCGGTCGAGAAAAGAGGAGACCAGTCGACACCGTAGCCTTCGGTCTTGTGCATTTTGAGAGTCGATAGGGGTTTATTTTGTTGCGGGGTAATAACGGTTCCAGGTGTATCGAAGGAGGCGAGATGTGGAGTCACATCATGGATCAGCACCTGGCCAGCCTCGGTCATAGAAGCCGTCATGGTCGTAGGAGGTTTTGAGGAATTTGCCGCAGGTACTTGGTGGGCTCGAATCCGGTTCGTGGCAGATGTAAATGGTATCGAGGCAGACTCTAGAATTGGATCTGCATCCTCGTCTTCATCATCAGAGTCATCCTCTTCATCTTGGTTCCGATCCATTCTGCTGAGACCACTGAACTTCATAACCATCAATTGATTCTCCTTCGATCTTTTGCCCTCAGCTTGTGTTCCTGCAACGGCATACATAGTGGCGGGGTATGTTTTTCGTTTGTCTCCCAGGTCGTCTTTGACAATATCGAAGGAAAGGCAGGGCCATGGCGTACTTAATGCATGTAGCATTTCGTAAGCTGAGAGATCCGGGGACAAAGTTTGCCCAGGTTCAAGCTTATTTCTGCCAACAATGAAGGTCTGTTGGTCCATATCCATAGCTTCTATGAGAATGTCAGCACAGGTTTGTTCATAGCTTCGCGCCCAGGATCAGCCAGGCCGCACCAGCTTTCTCTTCCGCTTCTCTCTCTTCGTCCGGTCTGCCATCGACTCCAGCTTCCAGGATCTCATCTTCGCTCTCGTATTCGTCCTCGAACTCATCCTCGAACTCTCCCACCTCATCCTCCAGACCCGACTTCTCTGGGCGTTCTCCTCCTTTCAAAGAGACGCCGCCGTTTTTGTTTTCTTCTGCTCGACGTTTTGACATCTTCTAATTTAGTGAGTGGTCTGCTTGATGCGTGATGCGAAACTGTTTCGATATTTATTAGATAAATTCCTTATCGGGGTCGCAATCGTGCGGCGTGCACAAAATATTCTCGGTCGGGAAAACGTTTATCCTCACACAAGTCATCCCTAATGCCTTGTCAGCACCGATGCTTGCCACAACAACACGAATGTTGCTGTCAACATGTTATACGAGCTCATAGCAGTTGTAAGCAATCTATTCCACAGCCCGAGATCCAAACTAATCATTGGCAGGTCCGGCCCAACAATCTGTTGGAAGTTAAAGAGTGCGCTAAACTTCCCGCCTCGACAATACATACTGACTTAATGTCAGAATTGCCCGCACAGCCGGTTCTCTCATCATAAAAAATGGCGGTACTATACGAGGCATTCGGAATTGGGGTGTTTGGAGTCTACCCAAGCGGACGCGGAAGCATCAAGCCCAATACATTGACGGCCATTACTTCATTATGAGATACGATGCTTCGAGCAAGATACAAGACGATGTGAGGAAGACGCTGGGCCTAGATCCGCGCATGATAAAGTTCAGTTCAGTGAAGCTGGGAGACGGAACGTTGGAGAAATCAAGCAGGATAGGAGGAGAGATTCCTTGGCAGGAAAGGGAAGAGTTTTGATCGCGAGCTTGGAGGAGGCTATACATTAGGGCATTGCATGGCGGAAGTGATATCTGGTATGATAGCTTATACTCGCAAAAAGCATGTCAGAATATGCCTTCGAATCCTATGAAGCCTTTCATTGCCATCACTCGTAAATTTCTGGGTTGAGCCCCATAGGTTGTTCCATCCCAGAAGACGCCTTTGTGCAGCCCGCTGGAGCCATTATCAGAGGTCATGCCCATGAAGGTAAACAGAATATGTACACCTAGTCCATCTCCATATTATCAACTGTGCTGCCCCGCCCAGCCTTTACATACTCTACAAACTGGTCAATAACCCCTGGCCAGGCACCGTCTTCACTCCAAAAACTCAATGTTTCATCCTCCAATGTCTTCTCAAAGAAATGTGCTGTTTGGTTCCACATATCCTTGTTGACGCTCTTAGTCCACTTCGTATCGAGGAATTCAGTCCATAGCTGGATCCAGTTTGTAGAAGGGGTTGCCCATTTCATACCAGGAGGGCTAAAGAGCAGCTGCCAATAGATGATTGCGTTTTCGAGTGGTAATGCCTTTTGTCCTTTTTCTTTAGCACAAATAAAGACATGCTTATAGACCTTCTTGAATAAAGCCTTGTCCGTTGAGAGCTGCTTAATTTGACCAGCCACATAGGACTTCTGCTTCAAAAGAGTGTCGGCCCTGTAATAAATATTAGTCAACAACGTTTAGCAAGGAAGCTCAGTATTACCCTATCTTTCTCCATCCATCGACGAACCCATCCTTCGACATCTCGCCCATAGCAGGTGCTTGAATGATCTCTAATGGGACCAAGTGTTCCACATTGCCCAGATTGACACCCAAATCGTTAAGGTATCTCATAGTACCCTCAACACTTGCTTGGCCATCTTCGTCATTTGCTTCTATGCACGGAAGTTAGCCAATGAAAATAAATCCGCGCCCTAACATATACAACCTCTGTAACTCTCGAAGAGCTTCGAAAGCCCGTCGTCAGATCTAGAAGTTGGCGTTGCGCCGCTGGAGGCGAAGAAGCTATCGTTTGGTTAGCATTGCAGTTCATCAAAGCCAAGCAGTCTTCTTCTTGACGCGCTCCAAGCCTGGAGTAAAAGCTTTCAGAAAACAATAGAGAGAAAGGGATTTTCTCCCTCAAATGTGCTCTGCCGGGGCAAAACGTAGATAGTGAACTCGAAATATAGAAATGAATAAGCTCTGGAAGTGATTAAAGACGATAAAAATGGATATGAACATGATGATATCGGGTAAAAGATAATTTCCAACTTTGAGAGGTGCAACAATCACTTTCAGTATCTCAGACTCCTAGTATTCGTACAGATGCCGCCATGTGCGCATTCCTTGTATCACAATCTCCTAGCACTCGCATCGAAAGTGTCCCAGGTCTCAGTGACTCAGCGACTCGGTGCATCTCTCCAATGTCTCTGTAAACTTGTGACGAGTCTACCTTGTAGGCCGGTCCGGTGCGTGGGCTTCTTAATCTGCCCATACTGCCACATAATATTAAAAATAGGCCGAATGAAAGCCACTTCATTCGTCATTTGTACACTAGATTCCATCCTCAACCAGTGCAGTATACACCAGCACTGGGCAGTCTACCATGGATCTAGCCGGTAGATATAGTTTCAACCACCCTGCAAATTTAGAATATAGATTCGAAGTGTCTCCATTCCTTCGAGTGAGTCATTGTTCGTAGGAGGGTTTCGAAGGGTGATCTCGACTTTCTTCCTGTTTCATGAAGTGCCTGTTCGCGCTCTCGTGCAAGGAAACTAAACCATCCTTACCTGTCGCAAGCCTGATCCAACTTCCAGTTTGTAGCTTTTAGTGACTTTTAGGCAAACAAAAGTCAGCTCCATTATTCTTGCTTCTTAGGTGTTCTGCCAGCAAACTTACCCTCGAGGCTATCTTCTCACTTGCACCAGTGAACTGGATAAACTGGGCTATCAAGGTCCTCTGCGTGGTCTTTGATGTCATGCTGTAGACTTCCTCTTGCTGTATGTAGGACGGATGTAGAGGTGTGAAAGGGAGAAATTTGTTCGAATGTCTCTCATATGGAATGGTATTCGGGACCGATAGGACTTAAGGTGAGGTACCGCCTTCTCTTATCATTAGCGAGATCGGCTGCTTGGTTTGATAGGGGGCGGGGCATTACCGCCACCAGTCAATATTGACTTACCTCTAAATCAAGTTGCAAGCCATTATCGAATATAAATGTTCCTATTGAATTATATTTCCTTCTTGTCACTGGTAAGCGTGAGGATATAATGTTCTTGTAGGCTAACTGCTGCATTTTTTCGCATATTTCTTTTCGAACCTATGTGGCAGCCAGCTGGAAAGGACCAAAAGTGCAGCAATTCTAGATTTTCTTAAGTTCCTCGGCAAATGATATGGTTTCGGATTCCAACAGTTCTTTGATGGCCAAGGCCGCCAAACCAGAGCTGGCAGCAACCAGTGCAATATAATTACTTTCTCCTATGGATTTATACCGATACAAACGCTCATCAAATCAAGCAAGGTCAACTGACTGCCGCTACTATCACGCATTAAGAAGCTAGAACTGTGCCAGCAGAAAGTCCAACCCCAAGCATTTATTTTCAGACTAATCTCCCAGAGGCATGCTCTCCAACTCCTCGTGCAATTGCTTCCAGTTATTAGCTTGCATCTCAGAGTATTTCACACGCTCTTGCGCCCAATCCTGACTCCATCGACTGACGTGATATTGCGACTGCTGGAAGAACATGAGCTCGTCACGTATACACTCCTTTATGAAAACTCCCCGGGCATGTTGGGCCACTATAGACTCCTTATCCTGTTGATAATTAGAAGCGGTCCTGCGAGTAATAGATGCCTGAGCTTACCCTAATTATGGCCTCCGTCACCTTCTCAATCTCTCCTGGCTTGACCAGTCCTTCTGGCTTTGACCGGATTGTAACCAGCTTAGTCTCATTGTTCTGAATTCGCCGCTCTAAGTATGGGATATTGTCCTTGTCATAACGGTCTCGACGATCGAACATGTCTCTCATACTAACCAATGCATCCCGTTGTCTTTTCAAATCCTCTAGCACACCTTGATCCCAAGCTCTCGCCTCATCTTCTAGAAGAGTCTGGCTGTTCGAAAGGTGCTTCGCAGTAGCGTTCAAACCCTCGTTCAACAGAGGCACGTCATTTGTATCAGTTGAATAAGTATCGTCAGATGAGTCCATCAATGATTGTAACGATAGAGATAATCTCAGATGATCTGCTGCGAGACCTTCGTTGCGCTTTGACAGGCGGTCCATGAGATTACACAACTTAATATATATCTCTGCCGATCTTCGTACACCGCTTCTCGTCCTTTCAAAAAGACCGTCCAATGTTGGTGGAAGAGAGTCTTCTAGTCCTGGGGGAAGATGCCTCCCAGTGAATTCCTCTTGAACAGAGATTGTAGCTTGCTTACGCCATACAGTAAGCTCCTGGTACTAATTAGCTTGAACTTAGCTAGCGGATATTCGACCAGCGAGGACTAAGCTTACAGTTGGAACCGTCAAAAACATGATTACCAGCTGTTCCTGAGATAATACTGGATGTCTGACTAGAGCGTTCGTGAAGCGTGCAAGACCTCTTCTTCTCTTCTCGATGAAGGTATGATCAGCAGCCAAATGACTTCCATTGACTACTTTCTATTAGTATTGGCTCGGACCGAAAATTCAGCACGTTATCCTGGTTAATACATGCCCTACGTCAATGCCCGCGATCAGTATCCCGAGCTACTAAGCCTTCGGTGGCATTTGGGGGCATATAATACAGCACTACAATCTAAGAAAGGCGTATTGACGTACCTCCTACCCTCTTTGGTGGTAGCAATGGTAATTGCCGGAAGGGGAACCGCTTTAGTAGGCAATCTAGAAGCCAAACAAAATCGCTATATCTTCTAACAACTTGGCTGCCTCGACGAAGACTCGCAACCTTGTAATTGTGATGCTGGAACATAAACATCCCTTCTTTCTCGGGAAGCAAAGTTATGATCACGTTCTCTTCCACACCCCCGCCTGTTACACGGCCACCGCCAAAAGACCGTGTCGGGGCATTTGAGGGAGGATTATCTCTTCCACCACCAGATGGCTCGAAACCATCTCCACCAATTGTTGAATCGTTCGAAGCTCGGTGGGAATTTCGGGGAGGACCATCGTAGGAGCCCCAAATTCCAGCAGTAGGAGTAGTAGATACGTCTTCCGCAGGTGGATTGGAGACACCATTAGAAACATCTGTTGATGCGGTTGTAAAATTGCTTGTTGTTCGGACCGGCTGATAGCCTCCGTTGCTTGCCGCTCTCGATATTTCGTTTCGTTGCAGATTCCCTTCATGATTGTGACCTTTGTGCATATCAGGACTGGCCCATGGATCTGCTTCTGGGAATCCGATCGAGTTTTTCCTCATTATCCGCGGTGTAGGAGCCGGTAATGAGTTGGGCGCTGGAGGTGTAACAGGTCGCTGCGGAGGCTTCGCGGCAAGCTCTTCGACTCCAGGGACCGGAGTAGAGAAGCTGGGAATGTTGGGTTCTGGTAAGTCTGGTCCAAGATCAGCACGAATTTAGCGAATTCCAAGGATGAAAGCACCGACTTCTTCTTCTCTCATCGACGCTGTCTAGCGTTATTTCTTCGTGTTCTTGCGCCAACCCGACCAATGCTAGTAAAACATTGAATTCGTTTCTAGTAATATCCGAGAGCTGCCCTCCAGACGTAATAGTGCTGACGATACGACTTTGCTCATCTGCCCCAATCTTGCCAGAACTCAAAACTCTTGTTATACCAGCCACAGTAAGCTTTCCCTCATAGCCATCCCCGCCTCTGATTAAGTTGTCGAACGTATCGATGTAACTGTCAGGAACTTCTCCGGCTGGGAGCAGGTGTTTCACCAGTTCGCCTCGCCCAGCCTTCTTTGGAGTCGCCACACCCCATGGCGATGCGCCAGAAGCACTGTCGTCGTCTGCAAATAGGGAGGACTTCGATCCGGGAGCCGGACTTGGCTCATCATCGAACAGAGAGAGTCGGGACTTAGAGGCTTGCGCTGGGTTAGATTCGTCTGGTGAAGTTCCGAAGAGCGACATAATATCGGTATCGCAATCTTGACGGCAATCTACCTGATTATTCGCAGATAAGATACAGGTAATGCGACAGTCGCGAAGATGTTTTCTAGTGTCTGTATTGTGGTCGAAATGGTGATGGTCAGCTTGGGAGGTCGAAGCTCTAGACTAGCGTGAAGCAGATCCCTGCACGCTAATTGAGCTTTGCCGAACGTCACCAACCAAATTCAAATTATAGCTATCTCCCAACTGAGATTCTCTGATAAGCGTATATTTATACTCACCGTATAGTTAAGTTCATATGTCGATATTTGCAGCTGAACAAATTCTGCCATCTTTTACGACCTAGCAAATCGTCGTTGATGTCTCAAGAGGTCTTACCTGCATGTGTGACACATGGCCAGTTAATGTGTTTGCATTTGTACCTTTAATATAGAATTCCAGTTTGATCTGGGATCTGGCATACACATGTAATTGCTTTTTCTTAGCAGGAACATTTACAGGGAGCGAGATGCCTCCAATCAAGAGCAGAATTCTTTGCAAAATATGAAAACGATATAAATATACATTCATGTCAATATCTATCTGCTCACAGAACAAATAACTTCCAACCCTTAGTTGAAATAGGTAGGCAGTATGAAACAAGTTGCCAGATACAACTTCGGTTTCTTTCTGATTGTGAGGCCAGATAATATGAACAGAAGTCTATCACAAGAGTCGACGCAACCACCTTTGCCAAAGAATGATACCACACTGGAACGCTTCTTTGCTTGATCATTGAAGCGGCAATGTCGGAGTATGGTGGTAATGATGATAATAATGGTGCGATATCTGTTCTTAGTCAAGGTAAGACAAGGGTAGTAATCGTAACTCTTAAATCCGCGTGTACTCCGATAGGGCACTTAGACAAAGAATACTAGCAACCAACTGTTGAGTAGAACTGATAAGTTGGTCTGGAGATTGTGCCTGGAATCATGTGAAGTGACAGAAGGCCCGGCCTGTCAGTCAGAACAGATTGTATCTGGGCCGTGGTGATTGACAAAGAATCGAAGCAAATAATGAATTTTACAGACAATGTTGTATTAGGATTTTGATACCTAATTTCCACCTTCGAAGTTCCAGCTTACCATGAAAGTAAACAGAAAAGCACAGCAGAGCATGTTGTCCGATCGTATTGTCCATCGCATTATCCCAGGGCAGATGCGGCCTTATCTATTTATTTGGCAAGCCACTAAATCGCAGTCTTCGGCGAGGCAACCTTTCAAGGTCTATGCAGTGCATATCGGCTTCGAAGATGATGGATTGAGAACGGGAAAGCGCAGAGGGCGTGGGCTACCAATGAATCTTTAGGCCCCTTAAGCCAGAAATAGTAGAGATTGATAAATGTGTTCAATGTTCGAGGGCCTCTGAGCTTACTGAGAAGAACCAAAGCTGGTAGAGGTCGCCGGAATGTACACATCAACGAAGTTCAGAACTGACGCGAAGACCTATTTAAACCGGTAATTTGAGAGAATGATGAAGACTAATGTTTCCATGCTCATAATTGTGCCTAGTTCTCATTCCAACCAGTAACTTAAATATCTCGTTTCGTACACTGGAAACTATTTATCATGATATGGAGAGGGCGGGGCGCGGACGGAGAGTAGACTCAGTAATTGCGGATAATACTTTTACCGACTTCCGGGGAATACTAGCTCGTCTCGGCTCAGTAACCAATGATACCCTCGTGCTTTCTAGGCCGCACACATTACCATAAATCATCTAACGACAAAACGAACCACAGCACAAAATCCGTAATCTTCGCCAACCAGACGACAAATTTCGCATTCCGAGCAGTAAGTACTCCATACTTTTTAACCCGTGATCCCGTGCGAAATGTGAGCCAGTTTCTCATCAAAACTCTCCCAGATCCCCAGGAAAAAGTCGACAAAATGTCCCACGAATCCGTCTGGAACTCGCGCCCCCGCACCTACGGTAAGGGAGCTCGTGCGTGGTACGTTATATGCCTTTCCCTTAGAATATACAGATGGTGGTGAGAAAGGAGATCGGCGATTGGAGCTCGAGTCTGAGATGGATCGGAGGCATACAGCGAGAGAATGCGGTAGCTGACACCCTCGCAGCCGTGTCTGCACTCACAAGGCTGGTTTGATCAGAAAGTACGGACTCAACATCTGCAGACAATGCTTCCGTGAGAAGGCATACGATATCGGCTTTGTCAAGGTATGCGAATTAGAGCCCGTCTTAAGTGGCAGGAATTTATTCCAGTAAACAAAACTAATACTTTTGTAAGCACCGTTAAAGCACTACCATGGCAAGGAGCCCGTCGATCGATTTGCGCGAGTGGGCAGTAGCGCTTGTATTGGGGCTTTACTCATGGCACGGAGTTTGGGATGGATGATCAGACGTTTTGATGGTAGAGGGCATTTCGGATGGATGGGACGACTTCGAATGTCTTTTCGATGGATTACCGGACAATGGAATGCTTCTCGATTCAGAAGTCATTTTCTACAATTGATTTGGGCCACACCTCGCTCTTGATCTGGGGGTAAATTTCCGGTCGATATTCTCATCATTACCTCAATAAAAGCCCGTCCAAAAGCATCAGCTGCATATAGCAAAAGTAGAAGGTCAGTGGAAAATTTATAATTTGAGCCAGTGTTCCATTGGGCTAGAGCATGGCAGCGAAGGGTCTTCAGAAGTTCTTGGTTGATTTGACGTACTCCTCTGCCTATGTGCGGGGATGCCAGGCACTCTTCACAGTTTGTTTTTATTCCTTGAACTTCAGTAGTACGGAGAAACGCCATTGCCTAGATTTAAGGACGGCAAGTGCTTACCTCACGTATGCTTTGGCCATCAGGCTGGAAATAGTGCTGGACTGTTAAGTAACTTCTGCTTTCTCCGATCCGCTTTCTGGACAGCGCATTCCAGTCTCTCAATTTTAGAGACGCAATGAATGCTGCAACTCAGTTTCGACTCCGATCTGGCACGTATCGAACATTTTCTTGAAAATTCTTCTTACTATGCCCCTTCATGCGGCTTTCACGTTGCTTCAGCGTACCGCACCCTTTTGTGCCAGATATCTCGGGGCCGATAAAACGCTAGGTCAGGCGTTGCACTTATGGGACTTGGTCTTCCTTGATAGATAGGCCTTCAGGCTGATAAGCTCAAGCGTATTTAAGGGGCTTTAGAAAGGTCAACAAATGCCGGTCACTAGAATAAGTCTGCACGATCATCTGCATTAACAATAACCAAAGGCCGGATTTTGCAGTTCTGACATCCCGTGTACCATTGCAGGTAGTATACCTCGAATTTCGAATAAAGTGCCATTAATGATATTATGTGAGATGTCGTATCACGTGCAGTTCAGATTCCGAAGTCGTATTTCAGAAGGTGCTCGTCGTTACTAGTCAATTCTAGCTAGAACGCAATGTCCTGCAAAAACATCTCGCGGAATTATATTCTTACACGTCTGCTTATTACAAGCAAATAAAAGCCACGGCAAGAATGCGCATCGGAGTAAGCGAACCTATTCTAGACGATCCCTCCATTCAATCCGTGCCACATCTAGTGTCATATCCAAAATCGATAGCTCAAAGGGCACCCAATTGCCCCTATCTGTATACACCATGCAGCTGAAACCCGAAAAAACGAATTTGGCATACATCATTAGCTGCCTGGTTCATTATGACGTTCAACCTTGCATAGCGAACTCGTCTTGTCTTTCTCCATTGCCTCGGTGCAAGCTGGGGCCAGCCTCGAAGTTGTCGTTGTTGTGGAAGCAGGAAGTTGGCTTGAGATATTCCTTATGTCTGGACATCAAATCCGCCAAAATTGAGAGGAGGACCAATACGTCGGCGCTGAGCATCTAGTCCCCATCTTACCACCATTGGTACCTCAGTCTCTCTTATGACTGGTAGCTCGGCTGAGACTGGAGGTGGAGGAGCGCGTCGTCGGCGCCGCTGAACGGCTATACCTGCCTGGATTGTTAATCCCACTGCAGCTGCGTGTGCCAATTCTAGGGACCGGGGGTCGCCTTGCTGGAAGTCAGCGGGAATAGGAGCATTGGTTTCTTCATTTGCAACACCTATGCTCTGCTGGATTTCGTCTCCACCAACCTCAATCTTCGAACCATCCGACTGGCTGCCGTTAGCATCGTCGATTGGGGCCAGCAACTTTCTCGAGAACGATTCTGGGAGTTTGAATCTGCACATGGGGCAGGTAGGAACTCTTGCGGGTTGGGCATTGACAGCTTCGGCCACCCACGCTTTCAGACATATGAGTCCAAAAATCTGTCCACAGCAGATTGTCATCTGAACTGGCACCTCAGTGATACCCTCTGGATTAACGACTGCCAGCTCATCCTACTTTCCGAATTAGTATATGAGCAGACTGAAGGCTGCAAATTCTCTACATCATATGCGCCAACGATTGCGGAGCCTGTACTGACCTGGCAAATGGAGCAGCTCCTGCAGTCTTTCTCCAAATACTCGACAGGTAAGAACTGAAATCCAATATTTTCACTCAGTACTTTGCGCTTGATCTCGATGACTTGAACCCGATCAACCATCAATAGACCCGCCAGAATCTTTGTTCCATATCCAGTGCTTGTAATGTGAACAACAGTCCCAGTGGGATCGAGTCCTAGCCCAGGCTGAACTGTCTCCTCAATCAAACCGAACATCTCCTGCCACTCATTCATAAAGGTAGCCAAGAATTCCATTATCACGGTAGATTGGTCACTTTCATTAATTGGGCGGTATAGAGGTATGCGACTCATATCCTCTCGCATCTTGCGGGCCCAGAGCTTGAGAACACTCTTGACCAAATACTCGGCGGTGATGCCAAAGGCAGCGACGATGGGTCTTTCGACAGGCGTGAGGTGGTCAATAGATCTAGGGTTTGCGTTTTGTAGGAGGAATGATTTACTTCTCTCGCGAGCGTCGCGGTTATAGTCGAGACAGAGGGGAATATCTTCAAGGTCCTCGGCCTAGAAAATTCGTCAGGATATTTCTTGCAAACATTGCTGGTAAGGAGCATTCACATTAGGGTACCAGTTCTCGAGGAATGCGACAGTGACCTTTTTGTTTTTTCAATCAGCGACTCCTGGAAGAGTTAAGAAAACTCTGGAAGCTTACCGGCTGGATCGTTCTGCTCAAAGGTTTGCCTTCCTGGCCAACCTCAATATAAATGCCCACTTCTCTAAGCACGGATCGCATGATTTCTACCTCCTCATTTGAAATAGAGTATTGAGATCGTGGCTCATGATTCAAAACCCATCTCCAGTAGAAGCCCCAAACATCTTCTGCTGAGGTGACACCATACCCTAGATTTGCAGTGCAGAGTGCCACTCGCTCTGCAGACCAACCGCTCATATGTGCAAGAGAGATGATAATAGCTGTTCCAAGTACGCTCAAGTGGTGGAGTACTTGGTTGAAGACCAAGCGCTCAACAGACAGTGGAGAACAGTGATGATCTGGCACAACACTTGACATCTTTGTTTTAAAGGAGAGACAGGAGTGATGTGAGATGACGTGATGATTTATTGTGAAGGCTTATTGACTGACAAAGCGTCTCGCAGATGTAGTGAAGCTGAAATAGTATCCAGAGGCTCAGTGAGTCAAGAGTCCAGGGAGCGTAGATTGCAGAACGCGCAACGAGCCGTCAGTCAAGTGCAGGTGTGAACAGAACAAGAGATACCTGGTAGCCCAAAGTATGAACAGGGAGATGACTCCCCCATATGTGGTTGGGCAAAAAGAGCTCTGCGGCAGAAGGGCAGTGTTGCGTTGAGGTAGGGAATAGCAAAAAGGCATATGAGGAAGCGATCTTGTAGCCTGCACTAAGCTAGTGAATACAATATATTCGTTAGCCTTGGGGCACGACAGCCTTAAGAATAAAGAAGAAAGAGCTAAAAGATAATAGAAGGGTTTATTATACCATCTTGCAAGGTACTTTCTGATTAATTAGGATCTAGAATAGTAAAACAGTGGTTTGTTCATGATCTAGTTTCTAAGGGTTCGAAAGTAGAACTATAGCTACACTCCTGCGGTCCAAATAGTCTAATGACCTACAATTCAACTACAAAGATACTAATGCAGAACCTCTAGGTCGATAGTACATAAGAATACTAGATAAGATAGAAGAAAGATTTCAACAACTTAATGTAGGACTAGGAAATTCGAAACCATAGAGTTATCGACAAAGCAAGTACTTAGACTATTGCTACAACTAGATGAGCCAGTCGAAAGTTGTGATAATCCTGGCCTTTCAAATGAACAAGGCTTTTCGCCTAATATTCCTATCTAAGCAGTTCAAGGTTGTTATGAAAACCTGTATAATGCAAAAGAGCAGGTGCTATTATAGTACTTAATTGATACTTTATGCATATCCAATTATTATAAAAGCTTCTAGCAAGTGTGCTTTCTTCAATATACTTATATATTTGTCTAGAAGAGAATATTTGCTTTTGGAAAGGACACAAGCTTTTTTCTATATAAGCATAAGTTTATCATAACAGATGAATGACCCGTTATTATAAGTATCTGATAGATATTCTGTACATAAATAACCATAAATCTATCAATAATACTTCAATAATATACTATAATTTTTGAAGATCCAGATCCAATCAAGAAGAATTTATACTTTGCCTGGTTCTATCTTATAGTCAATTCATTCATGAAAATTAAGAGCTTTATTTATGATCTGTCTCAGTAGGCTGTCTGAAGGATAAAATTCAAGAAACTATTATATTAGTTCTTTAAAACTAGAGTCGCTAGACTTAGTAATTTCCATGTGAGGGCAATAATACCAAAAATACTTCATCGTATAGGATTTCAAGATGTAAAGGACAAAAATAGATTATTATATTTCTTACTACATTCATCATATGTACTTGATAGGAAACTGCTAGGTAAATTTATCAGTCGAAATAGCATATCTAAATGATACAAATGAAAATGTTCAAGGTTTTCAATCCATTGAGCTCTTTGACCATGGAATAAAGCAGCGTATAAGTTGGACAAAGAAGGATCAGGGTTGCTATTGTAATTGGAATATTGATGTGGTATTTCTTTAAGTAGAATATCAGCATGAAACCGAGAGACCCTAGGTATGAAATGTCGCTTGACAAGCAGTACTGTGACCTAGAACATTACTGCCACTATCACAAATTGGCCACCGCACTTCTCCTTGGCTACGAGTTGCAATGTAGGTGCAAAAGAGCTTTTCTATAGAGTATTCCAGGCAATTGAGAGGTATAATATACAGAGGATTTAATTTGTAGTAATAATAGTTGCAAGAGCGCTTGAATCGCTGCAGCCGATGGCTTACTTTCAATCAGTAAAACCTGTGTCGATAAAAGATTAAAATCAAATATTTATGTAATAAAGAGGCAAATCCCAGACATGTATCTTGCTATGACCTATAATGCAACATGGGAGCAAACTTAATTGTGAAGAACCAAATTTGATCCTGCAGAATATACTATGCAATGATAAAAAAATTCAATGAAAAAACAACAAGAAAGCGAAACCAAGGTGAGCTATTCTGAGTAGGAACCTATTGAAATTGTCGAGGTGAAGAACTATCCCCAAAGGAGGTGAGCCATATAAAATGTAGTAATTGTTAAGTCTGGAGGCAGTATAGTGAAAGTTTGACAACTAGCTAGCATCTCTTTTATCTTGCTGATAAATATGATATGACTCACTAATCAGTCACCTGAGATTTAACTCTGGGTTGCTAGCAGCCTGGGTTTAAAGAAAGGTGAATAGAAAATCAAAATGCAAGCAATGCAGTATTAACAAAACCGCAACAAAACTTTCAATATATTTGCTCAAGTCCAAGGAAAGCTATGGAGTATGAATTTACTAAGCTATCTGAAAGAAGAGCTCAAGCTAAGATGCAAAAGATAATAAATACGTATAACATGCGCTCTACTTGTATGTGTAAAGACAAAAACAGATGAGTAACTGTGTTGGGATAGCAGGATGGCATAGCGAAGAGAGTGAAACTCCTTCAGCCATATACGTCAGATCTTCCCGGCTCCATCTCAGTAACGACCCGCGCGTGGAGGCGTGAAGTATGACACGCGTTATTAGAACAACGTCTTTGGCTTTCAAGTTGGCTGCTTCTCATTATTCATAAAAATATATTATATTTTAATCGCCTTGCGGGGAGAGGGAGCACTGCAGTTCCTTCCTTCTTTATATATGACGTTGCACGACTCTTAGATCACCTCCAGGGCTGATTTATATAGGCTTGCATTTTCTCTCTCCACAGCCACAGCTGCCAAAAGCAGCGCAATAGCCAATTTTGCCGCCATAGGTATTGAGGATGAAGCGCAAATGCTTGAAGGCCATTGTAACTTAGCTGGTGCAAAGAAGAGTCACCTCAGAGCTCTCTGGATAAAGAGCCGTCTCCTGCGAGGAATGTATCCACGTTGGCCTTGTAAAGAATGTGCTCAGGGATGTGTTCATCAAGACTAGTTAGTAATCTGGATAAGGCACTTGAGGTGCCTGAGGCTGCTAGTGCCAACCGCACTAGCATGTTACTTTGCTTGTTATTAAAGTTGGTAGGTTAAAAGAGTCTGCAAAGCCGAGATTAAGTCCCTTCGACTACGAAATAATCAAACTCTGAGTCGAATAAAGGAAGAACTTTGGAAAACTTGGGGAAAAAAAACCCCCCTTTCTACCACACTACTTCATTTATAAGTAGCCTTTGCTTTCGACCTCGATTTGCGTACTCTAGATTTTTTTAAATATAAACTTATATGTAAAGGAAACGCTTAACGAAGGATACGAAGGGGGAAAAGGCAGGTTATAGTATATAAGCATTAGAAGGAGAAGAGGAAGGAAAAGAATATATTTCGAAAGTTTCATATAAGTTAATATGAAGGGTTATAATCGAGAGCTGCAGCCGACTAGTAAGACGCTTAATATAATCAAATAAATAGCCGCGATTAGCATTAAGGGTTTATCTTAGAATAAAGAACCTATAGCGACTCTACTTATCAAATCACCTTTTGAATACATACTCGCCTAAGACCTAGAAGTAACAACTATCAACTAGGGTATAGTTTAGACCCTTATCTAGGGAATTGGGAATCATAGATGTAATAGGATAAATAGTCAAGATATAAAGAGTTTTTAACCTAGTTTCTCCTTATGTAAAAATCATCTATAGCGTTTTTCGCTTATATTATACAGTTTAGAACTAATATAGCATACTAAAATGGAAAGAAAGAGTCCGTAGGTACCTATAGGAACTAGCCACAGGTTCGAGGACGGTTATACTAAAGACAACATTAGTAAAGTATAAGAGATGAAAGTTGACTCAGGGAAAGCCAGGGTCTGGACAAAGAAACTTGCTCTGGACTACATGATATGCTCATACCTCAATGTACTTAAGCATACGTTTTACACTCCTCGCTTGTAGTTTTGGATCTCGATATATATAATGCGTTAAATAATATGTTAAGCATTTGTCAAAACAGCGGCAGTTACCTATGTGAGGCAAGTGCTTGTGAGTAAATTACTACATACAAATGTACTAAAGAATAGGTTCTGCAAGGAAGCTCCAGTTATGACTGCGTCTGCTCCTAGGGTGTATCCCTGGACTACACAAATTGGGGCTGCTGGATTCGTAGCTAATTCATCACATCTTCAAGTTTTGGGAAATTCTAGGCTAGAGAAAAGACACTTTGGAACATATACTATAGAACCTTGAGATATAAAAACAAGGAGAAACTATAGGGTAGGACAACCACCATAGAGACTGGACTGGCGAATTCAATAGCTAGGAACCTTTCTACTTGCGGGCATTCTTATACTAGTATATCCTATTTATATACAGCAGAAGACCGTCGCTATTTCTATTTCGACCACTCCTTATAGCCTTTCTGCCTTTGTCTCGTATTCCAGCCGAGCTTACCGCTAATGCTCTTCACCCAGTCTTCGGACCTTCGCCCTTGTGGCATGACATTTGCAAACGGGTATCGACTAGCACTGATAGTCACATAATCCCCTGGTCTCAATTCGACTCTTTCCCTGCCGTCGAAGCTCGCCCAGCTGCTAGTCCGAGCGTCGTAAGGAACACCTACCCGGAGAACAATGGTGTCGGGGAGAATGATGGGACGAAATGAAAGTGTGTGCGCGCAGATCGCTGTTACGAGGATGACTGGGTTTTCAGGATGGCACAGAGAGCCACCAGCGGCGAGGTTGTAGGCTGTAGAGCCGGTTGGAGTAGCCACGCAGACGCCATCTGCTTGTACGGAGGTAAAGTGCTCGTCATCACCGAAGATTTCTGTGGAAGACATTGCTGCAAAGGTTAGACTTGCTGCCAAGTCAATGCACAAGAGTACTTACTTGGATTTGGTCCACGGTCAACCACGATGTCGTTGAGGATCTCGTAGGTCCCATCGGGTCGATGTGTTCTCTCATCCTCTTTCTCTTCTCCTATCAACTCCTCCACGAGATCTCGAATCTGGTTCGAATCGTCCTCTTCCACCCCATCTTTCTTCTGACCATCTTTAAGACTTTCTCTACTCCTCTTTTGGCTCCTCATAACCGTCCCTTCAAACCTCAGCCGTAGGCTGATCGTAACGCCATCCCTGAAAGCTTTCGTCAAAGTTTCTGCAAACTCGTCGTAGTCAAACTTGGTCAAGAATCCCAAACTGCCCAGTGCAAAGCTCAAAACAGGCGGGACAATACGTTGGAAGAGCCAACTAGCATAGAGCACTGTGCCATCTCCGCCGAGAGTTACCACAAAGTCGAATGCATGTGGCCGCGTCCTACACATCTCATTTGACCAGTATTGTAAACGTTTCGCGATCTTTACTTGGTCTTCTTGATGCGATTCATACTGCTCTTGCATCTCCTCTAGCAGACCTTTCGAGTTGAACTTTTTGTTGTCTCGTAGGTTATCTTCTACCCAGACAGTGTATCTGACTTCCCGCTCTGGACTCAATAGCCATTTGACTACTTCTCTTGTGTTCTCAATCAAAGTCTCGTCATGCGCTTTCGTGAGCAGGAATACCGTTCGAACCTTCAGCTTCAATTTGATACTTCCAAGACGTTTAGAGAGTTCCCTTACTCCCCAAGCCATGTCTGACAGCTGCTTCTTCGTGAGAAGTCGACTATGCATAGCATTTGGCTCCTCCCCAGTCTGTACCTCCACTTGGTCCCATCGTGAATTTTTGCCTTCAATTTGTTTTTTCCAGGCTAGTTCATCTTGTTGGCCAGAGACGTTCGTATCTTCTCCGTTGCTACCGCCTTTCCTCTCCACAGGAGATTCGTCGTCAGGATTGACGTCATCCGCCGCGCTCCCTGTTCTCTTTTTGGCCAACGTCTCTGTGATCCCATTAAGTACTCCGCCTTGGGAGCTGCTGTCTTTCCTCTGGCTCTCAAGTAGTCCATGTACGAAGCACTCTGTGTTCTGCCGCCTTTGGAAGATTTGCGCAGGGCTCTCAGAGGAGACCAGAGATGACTTTCGGCGGTGGTCATTTTGCTGTTGGAAGACTACCTTCGTCGCATGTTAGCTATTGTAACATGTGACAAAGAGTATATGAGCTGGAGATTATTACCTCGAGAGCACGATTATATTCGTCTGAAGCGCTGGAAAGAACCTGGCACTGAGGTTAATAGCCTTTCACAAGCATGCGCCTTTCCCTCTTACCTACTTCTTCTTGCGGAGTAACGGGACCTGGACCATTGAACTGGTGGCGCTCTGGCAGCTCGATTTGAGGAAGAGTAGACTGCGGCATAAGTGGTGTCGTGGAAGCATTCTTGTTGCCTCCTTGTATTTGCTATTCAGATACTACGTGCACTGGCGGCATGATGACGTTGATTACCAGACTATGGACTGGAGTACCACATTCCAGACACGCACTTTCGACCATTAATCCTTGGTGAGCCTGAGTTCAGACTCGTGCTACAGACATAACTACAATGGCTCTACTGCAGGATCTAATCATCGTTTAATGATTCACCTCGCAGAACAGGGCAATATAATTAAAGGATATCTCAGTGCTGCTACTTCACTTATCGATAAACCTGCCTAATTTTCTCGATAGGAAAACTCGTATTCTAACCGAAGAATATTATGTAATAATTGGTTCAGAGCTCTTATTGAGGCATATTTATCTGAATCAATAGGAATTAGTCAAACTCGTAATTCAAATTATTTTTATAGTATTATCAACTCGAGTTAGCAAGAGCCCATCGCTTGGGGCAATTGCTTTGGAAGATGTTAGGCATGAAGTGGAGTAAGCAAATGCACTGAAAGAGGAAAGCTTTAATACCACCTGCGATTATGTGTTGCATCGAATTAAGGGGATCTACAATTCATAGGAATTGCTTTAGTTTCTTCATAATTCTTGATCTTAAACATAGGATTTTTCTTCTTGATCTGTATTCAGTTCTCCCAACCCTCAACTTCATAGATACAGTCGTTTCACACTTTCCCCCTTTAACTATTTTTAAATCAGTCAAGGTGGCAAAGACTTACGAATTACAATTTAAGCCGGAGGGTAACCTATGGTACTCGAATCTGCGAGATAGAAAACAGTCAAGAGTACGATGTATGTAGTAGCAATATACTCATCTTTTATTTTACTTCAAAGACATTATTGGTGGAAAACCCACAGATTTACACTTTGCTACGAGCATACAAGGGAATCAACTATCCCACCTAAAAATCACGTTTATTCCTACCTGCCCTAGCGTGATGGCTATGAGAATTTCATTCGCGTTTGTTGATGCCCAAATTTTAATATTAGGAGGAGGAGAAGGGGGAGGGTGGAGAGAAGGGTAATATTTAGAATTGAAGTTGTGTTCACAAAAGTACATTTTACTTAATTGATATGTACTTTCGAGATCTTGAAAATAAATCTATTGTTAAAATAGCCTTAACAGCAGCTTAGCCTTTGTGTTGGCTAACCAGCGTTTGAGATTTTACTGTTGTTTTTTGTTTCCCACAGATAGTACACATCAAAACCTACTCATCAGTCTCTACTACCAAGGGTAGTAGAGAGACGACAACTTAGCACCTATACGCCATGTCTCCTACGAACCTACAGATTCTTTAGATTTTCTCTAAAGAGTCTGCAGAGCTGAGGTTAAGTCTTCTTGACTATGAAATAACTAACCCTAAAGTTGAACTAAGCTAGAACTTTTCAAAAGCTTTAAAACGCTTTTATAAACGCCTTGCAAATTTGACCTTTACCTATGTACTCTAAGATAATATATAATATAAACTTATAACTAGAGAAACAACTTGATAATAGTTATAAGGAAGAATAAGGCAGGTTATAGTATATAAAGAAAGAGTAAAGGAAAAGGGTGTATTATAGGACTGGTATGAGTTGATGGGAAGGGCTAGGGTAAATTAGCTGCCAATAATTAAAAAGATGCCTAGTAAACAAAGGAGTAAATAGTCGCAATTATATAAGGAGGTGTTTATATCCTCGGATAGGAGAGCTATGTTAAACTTAAGGCGATTCCTTAAACCAGCTATTAATCTAAGGCACTCTTTCAAGACAAAGTTTAAGCTCAAGAGTTAGAGCCTCTTTTTCAATTTAGGTATAAAAGGGGACTTTTATCTAAGGAATCGAATAGGACTAGGGACCAGATAGTAAATCGTAAGGAGTTTTTCAAGCTAGCTTTCTCCTTATATATAAAATACAACTATATTATTTCTCGGCTATGCTATATAATTTAGAACTACTATAGTATATTAAAAGAGATAGAAAAACTACTGGCAGTAATGACTCGGCGTATAACTTAATATCCTAGGCTCTGAAATAGTTCATATTCTGAATGCTGAATAGCTTATACAAAAAGCTAGGCTTTTATATGAAAGATATCTTTGCTACATCTCTATTCTCAAGTGATCAGAACGCGGTTTATCTTATAGTTTTCAAGTACAGATTGAAGTTGATCTCTAGTAAAAATAATTTTCTTCTAAGCAGTTGAGCCCCCTTAGAGTAAAGTGTAGATCAGTCGGTTTGGCCCTCAGTATCTGCGAATACTTTATTACCAGTTAAACAAAAATTATATAAAACCGTATATAACCTTATAGATATATTATAAACTAAACTTGGCAATATGCTAGTATTGCAAGTATGCCCGTCACATATTTATCATATGATCTATTATATGATATATTATATATATAATATATCATATGACTTGCCATATGACTTAGTGGCAGCCCTTGTTAAATAGCTCGTAGTTAGAGAGCTCTTATAAATCAAGATATAAGACACCTAACATCATTGTTTGTACCTTATACTTCTTTGTACCCTCTCTTCTAGTTTACTATTAAGTTTACTATTAGAGAACCTCCTTGCTATAGGTTATAAGCCCCGCATGCCTATAAATAGCATTCGACAAATTCCATCGATTAGAGTCTTCTTTACAAACGAAAAGGCTGATCGATATTTTGAGTTTTACTTAATTAACAATATATAATAAGCGTTATTTCAATAATAAAATAGTAGCTACTCCCCTTTTAAAGCGCTACGTAATAATCTAAGCTTATATAAGATTCGTTACTATAGCTGAATCATTAGGACTAATAGCTGAGATTACTAGCTTAATTGCTAAAAGTACTCTACTACTTAAATCACCTATTTTTAAAGGGACTAATATATAGTACCTTAAACTCGAATTCAATAGTTTATCTCCTCCTCTTCCTCCTTCTCCTCCTTTCGATAACTCTATATATATATATACAAATAAGATATTATTATTATCTTTAGCTACCCTTAGCCTCCTTAAGTCTTAAAAGCTTAAAGGCGCAAAGGACTATAGCTAATAGAGGAATAAGGTTTTAAACCTTGCAAAGTCAAACGCCTTAACTATGCATTTCTATATAAAAGCTAGAATATATACTCCACCTAAGGTTGACTTATAGGACCGTTCTATTATACTTAAGGAAAGGGACAATTAGATTAAATAAGAAGCTAAGGAATCTTAAATAAAGTTTGCTATTATACTTAATTATAAACCAGGCCTACTAGCTTATATAAAAGGCGATAAATCTACCTTAGATATATAGAAAGCTCTTTAAAAATAGTACAAAGGATCTGGAATAGTGCTTAAATATAATGCTATCCAGACCTATATTACTATTAAATATAATAACTTTAATTCACTTAAAGCTTATATTATCGCCTTTAGACTTTCAATTACTAAATTAGAAGCTTTCGACTTTGCCCCTCCCTCTTACTAGCACCCTATTATATTTATTACTAGCTGTTCTAATAGATGGCCTATTTAGGCAGATTGATAACGTTCTAACCTTCGCTTAGCTATAGCAGCTAGACGAAAATCAAAGATTACGCTTAAAGCTCTTATTAAAGATATTACTAATAAAGCTTAAGCCTTATAAAGTTTAAAAATAAATAGAACTATCTTATATAGTAATAAATCGGCTAGCAAGCCGTATTCCTTTAACTATAAGAAGTTAGAAAATAAAGAAGGTTTCAAAGACTTAAAGAAGAGCACCTTTAGGAATACTATTACCTTTCCTAACTCCTCCTATCCTTATTGCAAGCAACCAGAGCTATATCATAAGGCAGAAGATTGCTTTGCAATTAATAAATCGAAAAGAGAGACTTAAAAGAAGGATTCAAGGAAGAAGTACGTATTCTATTACCTTAAAGGTAAGGACGATAAGTCTTTGCTATTATTATTACCAAAAGGTAAGAAGCCTTTTAAGAAGATTCAAAAGGAAGACGAAGAGTCAGATAATGATCTCTTTAGGCATACTATGCTATTACTAACCCTAGGGCCAATTCTCACTCGCGAGCCAGGCCTAGGAGTCAATTCCTTACTAAGAGGCGATTCTTCTTTAAGACCGATTTCCACTCGCAGGCCAGGACCAGGAGTCAGTTCTTTTACCTCTTGCTTCTTATTAAAATTAAGGAATCGTTAGCTATATAATATAAGTGCTAATAAGCATATTTCCAATAATCTCTTTAAGTTCACTTCTTATACTACTTAAGACAATCTACCCTCTTTAAGTACAGTTAATAGATCTATTCAACCTCTTAGCGTTAGTACTTGCAAAGTTAATACACTTAAATCTAATAGAAAGGTATATATTCTTAAGTTAATTAATACTTTCTATATACCTTAATCATCTATCTGCCTATACTTAAATAGTAAACTTAATAAAATCAAAGGTTTCTATCGAAATAGTAAGCTATTCCTATCTAATAAAAAGGAAATTTGCACTATCGATAATAATATATATATTAATAAGGAATAGCCTTTTACTAATTCCTTTAATTATATAAGTGGATATGCTCTCTTAGCTGCAATCGAGAATGGACCTCTTAATATTAAGCTCTAGTACTATCGATTAGGCTATGCTAGCTTATAAATAGTTAAAAAGACCCAATTTGCTATTACTAATATGCAAATCAAGGAAACGAAATTAAGGAAGATGCGAATTTACGCTCCTTGCGAGAAAGGCAGACCTCTTTAATATATTAATAAACGTTTAGCTCGCCCTCGACCTACAAAGGCACTTAACGAATTATATATTAATATAGTTCATCTAAAGCCAATTAGCCTTAACGGTTATAAATACGCTTCCATCTTTACTTGCGTAGCTATAATAGCTAAGTAGGGATAGACTTATATAAATAAATCTAATACCTTTAAAGCAAATAAGAAGATAATCAGCCTCTTATAAACTTAGTATAATTGTATAATCAAGCGTTAGAGAACTAATAAAGGCAAGGAGTACTCTCCTATATAAATGTAAATACTTATAGAAAACCTTAGCATAATTTTAAAGGAATCTACTCTATATACGCCAGAATAAGATAGCAGATCGGAATAATCAATTTGCATACTAATAGAAAATTTACAAATAGCTATAATTAACTAAAATATCCCCTCCTTTCTTTAGCCTTACCTCTTTCTTTCGATAATATATATCACTAATCTTACTGCCTTTAATATTCTTAATAGCAAGACTCCATATAAGGTCTTTTAGGATAATATCGAGCCTAATAAGCCTTATACTCCTTTAGTTAAGTATCTTCGAGTACTAGGCTATCGCGTCTATATATTAATTAAGAAAGAAAGGCAAACTAAAAGTAATAAACTCACTTTAAGAGCAAAGGTAGGTACTCTTATTAGATTTAATAGTAGAAGTATCTATCAAATCTATATATTATTATAAATAAGTGAAAAGATTATTCGATTATCTTACGTTCGATTTGATAAAGACGGCCTAATTATAGAGCCGCAATTAAAAGGTGATTTCACTCTTAGGCTAGGACCGCGAGTCAATTCTGACTCTTATGATTTCACTCCTAGGCCGGGACCGTAAGTCAATTCTGACTCTTATAATAATAATAATTTTACTCCTAGGCTAGGACCGCGAGTCGATTCAAAAGAAGCTAATAAAGTTAAGCTTCTAACTCTAAGAAAGAGAGGAAGACCTCTTAGTTTAAAGAACAAGGCTTACCCTTAGCCTTTTAAGAAGAGAGCTACTCGCTTTACTGCTTTTAGATTCAAAGCTAATAACTCTAATAATAAGGAAGCCTATTTAAGCGCCTTCCATATAGTCTTACTTAACTCTCTATACCTAAATGACCTAAAAACAGTCGAATAAGCCCTCTCTTATACTAATGCTAATAAATGGCAATCTATAATCAACTTTAAGTACAATTCCCTTGCTTATAAGAACATATAGGTAGTAGTAAAACGCTTAGAACTCTTTAAAGACGATAGAGTACTTAGATCAAGGCTTATCTTTAAAATTAAAAGAGACTAAAATAGGGAAATCTCCTAATAGAAGGTCAGATTCGTTATATAAGGCTATATGCAATAATAAGGTCGAGATTATAACTAGACTTTTGCTAAAGTATGCAAATCTGCGGTTTAAAAGATCGCAATTGCGCTTGCAGCGCTATATAACTTTAAGCTAGATCAGTTCGATATTAAAATAGCTTTCCTTAATTCAAAAGCTGACTTTAATATCTATATCAAATTACCTCTTAAATACACTTAAGATAAGGTTGTTCTTTTACCTTAAGAATACTATCTTAAGCTTCTTAAGGCCTTATATAGCTTAAAGCAATCTTTATAACTATAGTAATAAAAGCTATAGTTTAAGTTGCAAAAGCTCGATTTTCAACCTCTCGATACTAATAATTGCATATATATCAACTGCGCCTCTTAGATTCTTATTGTCACCTATATCGACAACTTCCTTATAGTAGCTAAGAAAGGTAATATATATAATAAGTTCAAAAGAGATCTTTGCAACCTCTTTAAGATTATAGGTAGCGAACCGGCTAACTACTTCTTAAGAGTACGTATAGTCAGAGATCGATAAAATAGAACAATCTTACTTTATTAAGATGCTTATATTAATAAGGTTCTTAAACGTTTTCATATAACTAATTGCAAGAGCGTACTAACTCCTTTTACTAATAGCTATAAAGTTCATATAATCAAATTTAAAGGCTAAGCCACTCTATAGGAAGTAAAGCTATATTAAAAGATCTATAGTTCTTTATAGTACCTTACGCATTATACGCGTTAGGATATACTATACTACTTATTACGGCCGCATTACGTACACGGTTATGTCACGTGTTAGTCAGGTGTACGAAGTCAGGTGCCCGCTAAGGTAGCAAGGTGGCTAGATCATATGCACGCTAGTAAAGCACCTGTACTTATTCTAAAAGAGCTCTACTAGAGACCTCTCTTCTTCTTTATCTTTTCTTCTTAATTATATAGCGTACCTCTTAAGGTAATACAATTAGCATTATTCGATTCTCGCCTTTTATACGCTTAAGAGCGAGTTATAATATAAGAAAAGATCAATTCAACCTTTATTAAGAAGCTTAATATCTACTACCTTTAGAATCATTATTTCAAACTACCTTAAGTAACTTGATCTTTCGATCTCAACTTCTATTACAAATTGCCTTAAGCAACTTATACGTAGCGCCTAGATCTTACTAATTTAGTTTTTAAAGAAAGCTGAAAAACGACCTTCAAATATAAGATCAGCTCATTTTTTCGACCTCTTACCTCTTCTATTTGGCAAATAGAGATTTACCTTTAATTTCAATTCGAAAAAATTTTATTTACTATACCTTTGCTTTGCTAGCGTAGGCTGCTACCTAAAGCGGTATAATAGCTTTTCTCTTCTTAACTTTCTCCCTCCCTTATAAATAACTCTATACCACTCTTTTTTTTTTATTAACCTTATACTTGTTGACAACTCTCCTTATACTCTTCGAAGCTCCTTACTCCTTCTTTCGAAACCCTTGAATATAACTCGACTCTTTAAAGACACCTCCTTGCGAATATATTATCGACCTTCTCTATACTTCCCGTCGACTTATACTTGTCGACCTATACTTATCAACTCTTCCTTATACTCTTTGAAGCTCTTTACTCTTTCCTTCGAATACTTAGGTACGAAACTAAAGGACCTATACCTATATATATATATAAAGACTTAGTTAGCCTTAGTAGGTTATACTATACTATTAGAGACTAGGTTAACTTTAGTAAAGTAATAAGCTTTAGATTCCTAGACCTTACTTTCCCAGATTTGCACTATACCCTTAAGCAACCTTATTATAATTCCTAATTAGTAAAGAGAAGTGATCCTAAAGTAAAACCTTCTTTTTTAAGATCTATAAACCTACAATACTTTAATATATACTTTATTAAAAGGCTTTAAGAATATATATAGCTCTGCCTATACTAATCTTCCCCCTTTTAAATAAGTTACTATTTAGCATTAGGTCCTTTTAGATTAAACTAGATAATATAGAAAGAGTTAGTACTTATAACCTCTAATCTTATACTACTTAAGAGAAGTAAAAGGTTAACCGCACCTCTACTACTGGGCCTTACTGCCACCAGTTCTATAGGCCTTACTGCCACTAGTTCTATAGGCCTTACTGCCAACCCTAGTCCTAGAGATATTCCCTCTCCTAAGCCTACTTAGGAAGAAACCTCCCTTAGTACCGATTTCACTCCTAGGCCTAGACTATAAGTGGATTCTTAAAATACTCCCCTTCTATCGATTAAAGTTAAGGAAGAATTGACATCTACTCTTACTATATCGGCCCCTCTCTTTTTAGCTACTTAATAGGCTAAAATCGCAAACCTCGTTAGCGCTGCTATAGCCGCTGCTCTTTAAAATAATACTACTGCCCCTTCTTCCTTAAGTGCTAGCCCTTAGAATACTCAGTCCTTTACCGCCGACTTACTACCTTCCTTAGACTACTACCTCTTAATTATTAGACCTTTAGTCCTAGCTATCGACCCTTATTAAATCAAGTACCCTTAAACCCATTTTAATAACCACTAGGGCAAAATTACCTATAATACTTAAAAGATAGCTATAAAGGTATTTATTTAAAAGTACTTAAGTAACTTCACTTTAAAAAAGGACTAAATCACTGCCTACTTTAAGTATATAATAAGTAAAGCTTAGAACCTAATCTTATAATATATAGATCCTATCTTTACTAATAAGTTTATATACGCTACTAATATCCTTAAGGTCTTAGATTAAAGGTTCTTTAACTATAATTATATTTAATCCGCTAAGCTTAAATATAGCAGGCTAACTATAGGTTTATTATTATATAATAAGTTCTAATCCAAGTTCATTACCCTTGCTATAATTAGAAAGATCGATTAGTCTTACTAGTTTGATAACATTTATAAAAAGGTCTCCTTAGCCTTAAAGAACAACCTTTAAGTAGAAAAGTATAAAATGAATAATAATTATATTACTTTAAATAAGTTCTTAGCTATTACAGACCGCAAGGCCTATAATATTAAGTAAAAAGAGGCTTATAATGCTTAACAAGTCGCTCCTACTATTATATTCTCTCCTTTAAAGGACCGCGTCCTTAGCATATTAAAAAGGGAGTTATAAAGACCTACTGCTATAGCTACCTCCTTAGCTTCTTATACTTATTCCCCCTTACCAGCGACTTATTAAGAAAGGTCTACTAGCCTAAAGCTGTTATCTAATCTCTGCTATAACTATAGAGCCCTTAGTCACTATACGATAAACTACCTAAAGCTAAAGAAGCAAGGCAAGTTTATAATAGCTAAAGTTAAGATAGAAAACAACCTACTATTAGGAAACTGCTAAGCTATAGCAAAGACTCCTATTATAGTATAAGTTATAATTTGTAAAAAGACTTAGATTTTGATTCCTACCTATTAATAGGCGGCTGCCAATTCTTAATTCCTATAGAACTAGCTTAAAATAGATCATTTATTAAAATAGTTACTTATATTAATAATAGAGCTAATATTTTCAATATTATTAAGACATCTTTAGCATACTAGCTCTCTTAAAGACTTAAGGTAAAGTTTATTAAACTACCTAAATTAATTACTCCTATTAGCTATAATAGCCTTAAAGGAGAAACTATTCGATTTGCTATCTTACTTACCCTTATAATCAATAGGCGATAAATAAACTTCCCTTTCTTAATCATAAGCTTAAGAGCAACCGACATTTTAATTAATAGGAAGTTCCTAAAGTACTATAACCTTAAATAGTCCTATAAAAGGGGAAAAAACAGCATCTCTTAGCTTAAGGATATGCCTATTATCTTCTACTTTAATTAATACGTATTAATCGATCTCTTATAACTAATAAAACCCTTAATAGCCTAGTAAGACATCGATTATTAAGCAGCTATAATAGACGCTAAGGACAAAGACCTTAGAATAGCCTAAGCCTAGCTCTTAGTGCTAGCAAGCACTAACGCCTCGAATTCCACTCCTAGTCCTGGCCTATAAGTGAAATCTGCGAACTCGAATTCTACTCCTAGTCCTAGCCCGCGAGTAAAATCTACTAATTCGATTCCTACTCCTATAGCCTTTTATAAACCTAAGGATAGTAGTTTCTTTAAAGATTTAAAAAGAGATCTGAACTATATAAAGAAGGCTTTGCTAAGAGTATTAGACCCCTTGCTCCCTCTCTTAATAAAGAAGAACGCTACTTTAAAGCTAGCTTACTAGATTAGCCTAATCTTAGCTTTAATAATCAGCGCCCTTTACTACCGCTTTATAACTAAGGTAAGATAAGCTATATAAACTTAAGAACTAGCGCTTAAAGAGTTTATATTCGTAAGCTCTATTTATAATCTAGACTAAGAAATCAATTGCTAAGAATCGGTTAGATAAGCTAAAATTAGCTCTCTTAGCCTTAGTTCGGCGCTATAAGCTAAGTATAAAAGTAATAATAAGCTAATAGACTAAAAGCTCCTGCCTTAGTATACTAAGTTTAAGAATATCTTTAATCGCTAAGCCTTTAATCAATTGCTAGAACTTAAGCTAAGGGTAGATTATAAAATCGAGCTAATAAGCGAGAACAATTTAATAATCGAACCCTTTTGCCGCTTTACTAATAAATAGCTCTTAAAGGTCAAGAGCTATATTCTTAAGAACCTATATAAAGGATTTATCGAAGCTTTAAGTTCCCCTTAGGTAGCCCTAATCCTCTTTATTAAAAAAGCTAATAGCTCCTTACGTCTATATATTAACTACTAGAAACTAAACGCCTTAATAAAGAAAGACCCCTACCCGATTCCCCTTATTAATAAGATAATAGCATATATATTAAAAGCTTGTGTTTTTATAAAAATCGATATATAATAAGCCTTCTACTATATCCGCATATTAGCTGATACTAAGGACCTAACTACCTTTTACACACGCTATAGGACCTATAAGTATAAGGTTTTACTATTTAAGCTGATAAATAAGCCTATTACCTTTTAAAGGTTTATTAATAATATTCTCCTTAAGCACCTTAACGATTTCTACTCTGCTTACTTAAATGATATTCTAATTTACTTAGAAAACTCCTTTAATTATAAGATTTATATTAAGAAGATCTTAGGAATTCTTTAATACTATAGCCTTTAAGTAGATATTAAGAAAAGCGAGTTTAAGGTTATTAAGACTAAGTTCTTAAGGTTTATTATTAGAGTTTATAGAATTAAAGTAGACCTTAATAAGGTCTTAGTCATTTAGGAGTAGAAATATACTAAGAATGTACACAGTATATAAAGCTTCTTAAGGTTCTGTAACTTCTATTAAAGGTTTATTTAAAGCTATAGTTATATCTGCCGACCCTTAATAGCTTTTATAAGAAATATTCCTTTTGATTTTAATAACGCTTATAAGGAAGCTTAAGAAGCTCTGCGCTTAAAGCTCTAAACGACCCTGATTTTATACTACTATTACCCTTAGAAGTAGATAAGGCTTAAGACCAACGCCTCCGATAGCATAGTCGCTAGCGTACTCTCTTAACTCTAGGAAGACGAGAACTACCACCTAATTAGGTACTTCTTAAAGATAATAAATAACACTAAGCTAAATTACCCTATTTATAATAAAGAGCTCTTAGCAATTTTTAAATCGTTCTACTAGTATAAGGCAAAGCTACTTAAGGCCTAGAAAATAGTATATATATATATAGATCATAAGGCCCTTAAGTACTTTATAACAACTAAGGACTTAATAGCTTAGTAGGCTTGCTAGGCAGAGTTCTTTGCTAATTTCAACTTCCTTATTATATACTAAATAAGTATAATAAATACGCTAGCTAATACACTCTTACATCAAGACTAAGAGCTAACCCCTCTTAAGGCCAGGAAACAAGCTTTACGCCACTAGTAGCTCTTACCTAATAATAAGCTCTCTATAGAAGTACTCGCCACTAGAGGCGATTCTACTCCTAGGCCCGGCCTACGAGTAACTTTAGCGCAGATCGATTCTACTCTTAGGCCTAGCCTACGAGTAACAACTGTACCAATCGCGCTAATAAAGGCACTTGCCGACCTAACGTCTAAGGTCGAGTACGATATAGCAAGCTACTATATTATTAATAAGGTCATTTAAGCTAATAAGACCTCCTTTAAGCTATAGAAGTTCTAAGATAAGGCGCAGAGCTATAGCCTCGATTATAAACTCAGCTAAGGCAAACTTTTCTTTTAAAGTAGACTTATCGTACTATCTTAACCTCCCGAATTGCAAATAGCCTTAATTTATTATATATATAAGCAACCTTGCGTCGCATATACTAGAATCGGGAAAACAAGGCTTCTAATAGGAAGAAAATACTATTAGAAAAGTCTTAGTAGCAATATTAGCACTTATATTTAAAACTATTATTATTTGAAAATGAAAGCTTATTATAATAAGACCCTAGGTTTCTTATAACCCTTGCCAATTCCTAAATAAGCTTACTAACACTTGATAATGGATTTTATAAAGCTTCTACTTAATAAACTCAGTTATAATTTTACCTTTATAATTATCGATAGGTTATTAAAGAAGGCAGTTTCGATTCTATACTATAATTCGATCGATGCAAAAGGCCTTATAAAGTTGTTTTTAGTTCATTAGATATACTATTTTAGCATACCCGACTCGATTCTATTAGATAGAGGCGCCTAATTCGTCTCTTCCTTTTAAAAAGAATTCTATCAGATACTAAGTATAAAGGTCAAGCTAATTATAGCTTATAACCCTAATATCAATAGCTAAACTAAGATTATAAACCAATACTTAAAATAACGCCTTAGACTATTCTACTTATACTATTAAGACAATTGGAGTCGTCTCTTGCCTTTAATAGATATTGCCTAATTGACTTTACCTTATAAATCCCTAGGGCAAATTTCCCCTTTCTAAGTGCTAAACAGCTATAAAGCTCGCTCCTCTTAGAATTTAATTAACCTAAAACCTTTATAAATAGCAAATAAAAGAGTAAATCGTAAAACAGCGCTTTATATAGCTATTAGAGCTTAAAAAGTAGTCTAATTCGCTTAATTGTCTCTTTAAGTATAATAAGCTAAAATGAAACGGCTTGCAGATCTTTACTACTAGCTAATTAATTAGACTATAAGAGATAATATGCTAATTAGTATTAAAAATTAGAAACTGGACCGGCCGAGCCGAAAGCTCTCTAATAAGTAGTATAGCTTAATAAAAGTATTAGAAAAGCTAAGAGAAAGCTAAAAGCTATAATTGCTTAATTTACTTTATTCGATCTACCCTATATTCTACTCCTACTTATTGCGAAAATACGTTCTTAACCCTTTGCTAGGCTAAGCTTAGGAACCTCCTACTCTAATTAAAATATTACTAGAATAAGAGAAATAGGAGATAGAAGAAATAATTGGATCTTATATTTAAGTTAGGAAGCTCGAATATCAGATTAAGTGGAAAGGAGCTAATAAAGACCTCGAATAATACCTATACTCTAATGCTATAATAATGCCGCATGCTATTCGAGACTTCTATTTAAAAAACCCTTAAGCTAAGAGGCTACTAAGGGCGCTATTAAGCTGGCTTAGGTTATATAATAATAGAATTGACGATTATAGGGACCTAGAGGACAATACGCTTATAGATACAACTGCGCAGGCGTAGTTTTTTAAAGAGGAGGGGTAGTATTATAGCCGCATTATATATACGGTTATATTACGTATTAGTTAGGTATACGAAGTCAGGTGCCTGCTAAGGTAGCAAGGTGGCTGGATTATATATATACTAGTGAAGCACTTGTACTTATTCTAGAAGAGCTTTACTAAAGACCTCTCTTCTTCTTCATCTTTTCTTCTCAATTACATAGCGTACCTCTTAAGGCAATATAGTCAGCGTCATTCGATTCTCGCCTTCTGTACGCTCGAGAGCGAGTCGTAACACTACTACTCCATTCTTAGCAAATTCCTTACTAACCCTTTGCTATAATATATAGCAGCTTCAAAACGAGTTTTACAATACTTATAAGGAATGCGATTCTATTATACTACTTTTATAGGTTCTATACCGGTAATTGATATTTATATGAATATAGTTAAGTACTTATTATTAAAAAGAATCTATTATAATGTCTATCTATCTTTATATAACTGAGATAGTACCTTTATACCTTTAAATGTCCTCCCTCTTATAGTCCCTCTTAGCTGCATATGAATATCCTTCTAAGGTCCTCCGGCTGAATAGCCGTTTGAAATGCATATAAAACCCCTTATATTATATATAGTATAACTATATAGGATGACCTTAGGAACAAGGGCAAGTTGCCTCTTATATAGGAATCTGCGTACTAATACTAGTAGTACTCTCTTTTAAAAAGACCTTTTTAACTTATATAAGGAAGTACGTAGAATAGGTATATAAAGGAGGTAGATTGGTAGCAAATAATTAAATGGTAATAAAGAATAAAATAGTAAAGATAAATAGCTTAATAGTAAAGGTAAATGTAATAGGTAGTAAGGATAGTATATAAAAAGTAGAATAGTAAAGATAAAGGCAAATAGTAAAGAGGGAAAGGAAAGGTATTTAAATAATAGAAGTAATCTAAAGTCTTTATTTAAGCCTTATAGTAGTGCGATTATAGTCCGGTTGCATTCTAATAGGTTCGAGACTCTTTATTAAAGAGTCATCTGGAGTTATAATCTACTATAGCTATAAATTATAATAATTTATAGAAGGGAAAAGAAGGGCCTTTAAGAAGGTATATATATTGAGCTTTCCTCCTCCTTTGATCTTTTAACTCTAACTCCTACTTTTTATAAGTAGGTCGATTCCTCCTCTTGCTTTTAAGTTAATTAACCTTATAGTAGATCTTATCTCATATTATTCTATTAATACTATTATTATTATTAGTAAGTGTTTTAATTATTAGCTAACCCCTTCTAATATATATATCGCTAACTTAGATAGTACTTAAATGCAATCTAGAAGACCTGCCTAAGGCGTTTTAGGTGCTTTGCGTATATTATACGCAAGTGATATTAAGAAAGGAGGCTAGTAAGAATAATACTAGCTATATATATATATTTAATACTCTTACTTTTAAGAAGTATGACTATTGTATTACGTAGTAGGTAAAGTATATTTTAGTAAGTGCCTTTTAATATCCTCTTACTTTAATAACCTCTAATAGATGTCTATTTTAGATACTTATCTAGGCTTAGGATAAGTATATTATTCTTTAGGATGCTCGGGTTAGTAGTAATATTAAAGTAATCTAAGAGGCGGCCCAAATCCTATTTAAAAAGACTTAGATATAAATCTCTATAGTTTTAAAGACTTAGGATGCCCTTTAGCTAGCTTAGCTAAACGAAGCTTATGCCCTCTATTATAGTATCAACCTTACGAATACCTAGTAGGCTATAAGTGCCCTTAAATCCATTTGATATTAATAATTAACTGTTTATAAGATCTATTACGCGCTATTTAAGGCGGTAATACTACCCTTAGGCATCTTAAGACTTAAGGCGCTAAGGTACTTAGCGCCCTTTAATATATAAAGGGGTTATTTAGCTCAGCTAAAGGCTATTCTTAGGCTCCCTTTAATAATATCTGCTGCTAAAAATGTAAGGGCAGATAGGTGCCTTTTAAGGGCTCTTTAAAGGGTAAGGATCTGGATCTCAATAATTTAAATAAGCTAAATCTAAAGGAGATCGCGGCCGCTCTTGCTTAAGTGCAAGCTTAAGAGGAGCGGGCCAACTTAGCCGCTGCTTTAAGTAGTAAGGCTTCTAGGCCTTAGGGGTTTAGAGATCTACGCTTTAGAAATCCTAGTGCTTAAGATAGGTGCTTATTAAGGGTAGAATTATTAGTAGATTATTATTTTTAATAATATAATAATTGCTGCTTTACTATAACCTCCTTCTTTAGTACTGCTTAAGTGATAAAAAAAATGCAAATATGCGCAGGTAAGTAAGAAAAGATAAAAAGAAGGTAGTAATAGCAAGTATAGGAATATAGTAAGAAAAGATAAAAAAGAAGGTAGTAATAGTAAGTGTAGGAATATATCTTATAGTAAAATAAAAAAATAAAAAAATTGCTAATAGCTTGCAATTAAAAATATCGGATATTATTAATCTAAGACCTTTTTAAGTCTAGTTATACCCTAATAAGCCTTTGTACCTATCTCTCCTTTCTAATAGTTATCGAATTAGTATCTACTAGTTGCTAAAGGGCCTGATTTGGATTGGCTTTTGTTATAGCGTTAGTAGGGTTGCTAGCGCTATCGATTTAATATATCTTTATAAGCTTCTTATTCTTATATGATTATCGAATAGCCATTATATCGATTATCAATCGCTTCTCCTTTATAGTACCTAATTTGATAATACACTTATATAAGGAGAGGGAATCTGTATATATAATAGTAGGGAGGTAGGGTAAACTTAGCTTAGCTGTTACTATATCGATTGTTATAGCTATAGAAACCAGCATATTAATACCTGCTACTATAGTATACAATTCGGAGGCTAGTATAGCTCTTGTTACTCTCTTACACTTTGTTAAGCTATAGTATAGAATATTGCCTTTTAAAGTAAATTGCGATTCTCTTTCCTCTTTAGTAGCTAGTACGATAATATAGCCGATCTGCGAGCTTAAATCCTTATTATTAGTAAAAGATCCATCGATAAATATGAATAGTTTAGTATTTTACAAATTGATAGTAAGGTAGGTCAGGCCTCTTTCGAGGTTGTTTCAGATTCACTTAAGTCGCTTATTCAGATTCTTTGCATCTTAAACTATTAGATCCTAGTATTAGACTATAGCTAATAAATCGAAGGAAGCTTCTGGCTAGTAGATTGTAGCTAAATAAGCTCCTTTTGCTCTTTGCTTTAGGTATTATTACTTATAGCCCTCTTAAGAAGTATCGACTAGTTCTAGCCTTTAGCCTTGGCCCTTTTATCGCATATATACTATATCCCCTTCTTAGGAAATAATATACTTATTGAAAGCTAGTGATTTAGTGCTCGATAGGTATTATATTAGCTTTGTAAGGAATCCTACCCTTTTGATCTTATCCTCCTCCTTTTTTAAGAAGTCTACTTCTCCAAGTATTAAAGTGTTATCTATTTGTATTCCTATTATGCTAAAAAAGGGAGAAGTGCTTAAGGTTAATAATAGATAAGGGTCATAAGTTGAGTTGGCTATATTAAGATTGCTGCAATAGTGCTTATAGTAGGTATTAAACTAGTGATTTCCTAATTCGGGAATACTATAGAGTAGTAGTACCACTTTAAAGATTATACTTATAGGGAATAGCTTAGCGATATCTTATAAGGGAAATATAAATATATCGCGTAATAGCTTTAAAGCTACTTAGGTATATACTTATATAATATCCTATAGGCTGAGAATGCCCTTCTTGCCTTATTCTTTAAAGTGTTCCTGGACTAATACTAAAAGGCATACTAAAAGGCGTTGGCTTACTTATTAGATCATTAGAGATTAGGTGATTATACCTTCCTCCTTCTTACTAGTATTATTCTAGGCTTATATAATTAGGTGTGATTTCTTAAATAGGTGATCTATCTCCTTTCCCTTTATCTTATCAACTATTCTTAATTTGAAGATCCTTTTGCCTTTTATAGTAAGGTTATTTTTATTTATTAATATAAATACCCCTTTGTTTATTAGCCTTTAGTACTCCTTTAAGCGAGATTGTTAGAAAGGGCGCCTAGGAGTAGTGATCTTGCCTTTTGCCTATAGCTTTTGCGACAGTTCTTGGTCCTTATTCTCCTTCTCTATTAGGAATACCTCTGATTTAGCCATATATAACTTATCATCTGCTTTAAAGGATATCTATATCTTAGCATTATAATTGTTATTAATTATAAGAAGACTGGAAATAGGCTTAACAAAGGGAACCTCTACTCTTGGCGATTGCTTGTAGCTATTAAGTTGCAGCTTAATTAAGTGAGAGGGCTCTACTTCTTTATTAATATTAGTTGCGTTCTACTCCCTTTTAGTAGTCGTTTGATCCTTAGGTTTAGTTCCTTTAGTTTCCTCTAAGTAGTTTTCTTTATTATCGATTTTAAATAGATGTACGCTTATCGATTTAAAGTACTTTATTCTGCCACCGATATTGACTATATAGGTTTCGTTCTCTAAGCCTAGGAACTCGAATAGGCCTATCTATCCTCCCTTCTCTTAATATACTAATATTAGGTCTTTTAGCCTTAAATCGTAGATATAAGTGGTTCTAGGGCCATTCCTTATACTTAAAGCGTTATTAACCTTGCGAGTAGTATAGATCTTTCTAACTTCCTTTATAGCCTTTTTAATTATTACTATCCTTTATTCTACTAATGGATTTAATAGATCTAGTTTAGTTAGCTTTAGATATACTTTGAAAATGAGTAAGGTAGGAATTATCTTATTAGGTCCTATTATATTATTGACTGCTTTAATAGCTATTTGTAGCCTTTTATTATCGCTTAATCGGGGGTGTTTAACTATTATTATTTTAAAGGTATATCTTAAAGGGTAATAATACTATTCGACCTTGCTAATAGAGTGGTGCGCCTTTATAGGAATTAGCTTAAGGGTTATTCCTATAGATCTTAGAGAGCTTTTGAACTCTACTAAGTTGAAGTTAGTGCTATAGTTGTATACTATAAAATTAGGAGGTCTAATATATATATTTAGCTAAGCTAATTTAAGGGCTTAAAATATTGCATTAGCCGAATATGCTCCTATTCCCTTCTATAAAAACCTTATAGCTTTAAATCCTATCGCTTTATCAACTATATAAAAGGCGTTCCTTCTACCGAATTAAGTAATATTGATATATATAGTATGATTGAAGTTAATATTATCTTATAGCTTAAATCGGAATCTATAAGGGGCGTTGGCGTGGAGTTGGTAGTATTGGTATATTTTCCTTACTCTTGCTATAATACTGGAGTTTATATTATAACTAGCCTAGTTTAAGAGGTATTTAAGGTACTTTATCAAAAGATATCCGAATCTTTTATATAGCCTTTGGATCTCTATTTCTATTAAGTGGTATATATTAATTATACCTTTTAAAGTTATTAGAAGTTGCTCTATTATATTAAGTAAGAGCTATAGGTACTTGTGTTTTTTAATAATTAAGTATTTCTCCTTACTAATGATAAGTAAATTATATAGATTGTCATATTTAGCTCCTATTTTATTAAGTTATTATAAGCAGACTAAAAATAGTATATCTGCCTTTATAATTAAGAACTCTATAAGGCCTACTGGTATTCGAATAGTTGTTTTGCTGATTATATCTCACAAACCTACCCTAAAGGTAATTTTGTGCTTTTCAGCGCTAAGTGGAGTTAGAACTGCGTCTTATATATTTTGTAAGACTTTAAATTAGTTGATTTCTCTTATATTTTTATTTAAAGCGCTTATATTAATTAGGAATCCTTAAAAGAACTGATCCGTCTACTAGGTTATAAATACCTTAGGGTCTATTTATATAGGTTTATTAACCCTTATTATTAAAAGGTATTTAGCCTTTTGCTTTTCAAGCTGGTTAAGCATAGTTCTTAAGCCATACTCCTTCTTAAAAGCTAGGAATACTATAGTGAAGTTGATATTACTATCCTTAGGGTTGCTAATTGCTTAGTCCTCCTCTTTTAAAGACATTTCCTATTTATCCTTATTGGTTCTATTGCCTTTTGAATATACTCTATTATCTTCTTAAGCTAGGTATGCCTTATATGTTTTATCTATTAGCTTATACCCTTCAGCTTATCGGCTTGCTATATAGCGAGACTTCTAGGCAGCTCTTTCTTCTTCTAAGTGCTTACTACTATAGCAGTCCTTTTTCTAATATATAATATACCTTATATAGCTTGGTTTCAGTTAGAAGGTTATTCCTCTCTTATTACCTTAGGTAAACTTTATCTTTCTATTTGAAAAGTGCGCTATAGATTGCCCTTACTCTTTAGCTAAATGATATTAGGGTCTATTAGTAGCTAAACTAAGGTGCTAGGATCTAGATAGTCTATCCTAGGTAACTACTTTTGCGCAAGCTTATAAGCTATTCAATAGGGCTGGGAATATTGCTAATGGCTTAAAAAGTGCTATTTGGAAGAGCTGATTCTTAGAAATACCTTATATAAGTCTATCTTTAATCGATCGATCGTTCCTTATACTAGTATATAGGCCTAATTGCAAGTTCTATAGCTCTTTAGTATAGTTTTTAAGTTGGGTTAGGATTAGTTTCCCCTTCTAATAGTCTTCTTATTAGAATAGGTTAAATATTAGTTGAAACCACTTCCTTAAGAATTTGCTACTTCTCTCTTCGGTCTTGTAATTAGCCCGAATGGCCTCTACTAGCTTGGCAAACTTGAAGTTCTTATTTTATAAGTACTAATAATAGTATATTGAGGCCGAGTCTTATAGTATAAATAGAAAGGCTTTATATTATATGCTTTAGTCTATTAAGGCTCTTTAGTATAAATTGGTAAATATATAAAGCTTTTCATTAAGGTGATCTTTCCTGCTTAAGTATTAAGTCTCCTTAGTATATATCTTATTTAGATTTATAAGGGTTTTGGCCTAATTTGAAGTTAAAGGTTCTATAATATACTAGGATAGTTAAGCGTCGCTTTAGTTAAGGTTTAGAAGCGCTCTTAAACCCCTCTTTATAGTAAAGGGTAGTAATGATTTGTCTCTTAATTAGATCGGTAGTATTAGTATTGGATTTAAGATCTCCAGGTATTACAAGACTAAGGTTCGCCTTAATTAGGATTGATAAGGTATTCTTTTAAAGTTATACTATTTGGTTATTTGTCTTAAAGTGTCCGCTTTATATAGGTTATCTTATAAAGTATTATTATTATATCTAAGGTATCCTTGCTAAAGCGAGTCTTAGCGTACTATCTCTTATTTAGCTATAGTAACCCTTTAAGCGGGTGGCTTACTTATTCGTATAGATTTAGCAAATTCTAAGGTAGACCTTATTTTATATCTTAGAGATTGTACTATAACCGAGTTCGGTACTTCTTAGGTTTATGACTTTAGCTGGTCTTTTGGCCACTTATTTCCTTCTTAGTATACTATATTGAAAAGTGCTTAGCTAATTGAAACGCCCTTCTTATATTAAACGTATACTCTATAGTACTAAAGGTTGTCCTTTAGGTGTTATCGAATATCCTTATTTAGCGATTTAAAGTCGCTAACTATCCAATCTTAGAACTCCTCTTAAAAGTCTTTAGCGAGATATAACCCTCTCCTTTTGCTATCTTATAATATCTTTTGGAAGTTCTTTATATATTGATCTTTTAGTCTAAGGGCCTTTTCGCTAGGTTGATCCTTTTAAGGTCTTGTATCTCTTTCGAGGTCTTTTAATATCTAGGGTTACCTTAGATTAAGTGGTATTAATAGTCCTCTTTTAATTATTTCTTAATATTATCTAGATATTGCTTTATGCTCTAATAGGGTTTGAAAGAAGTCTAATATAGTTGTATTTTACATATTATTATGCTATTATCTAGTTATAGTTAGGATACCGATTGCACTTCGGTTTTGCCTTAATTGTAATATATAATAGAACGTAGGTAGAAGAGGATAGTATCTACCTTTAAAGTAATAACTTTAGCTAGATTTGCGTACCTTTCGCCTTTTTCCCTTTGGTAGTAATTGATATTACTTTATATATTTAGATTAGTATTTAAAGTAAGCTGGAAATATAATTAAATACTTTTTAAAATTAAGAAAGAATTCTTTAGTTTAATAACTTTACTATCTATAGTAAAGGTGCTACTATTAATTAGTATAGGTTCTATACTAGTAATCGATATTTATATAAATATAGTTAAGTACTTATTATCAAAAAGAATCTATTATAATATCTATCTATCTTTATATAATTGAGATAGTACCTTTATACCTTTAAATGTCCTTTCTCTTATAGTCCCTCTTAGCTATATATAGATATCCTTCTAAGGTCCTCCGGCTAAACAGCCGTCCGAAATGTATATAAAACCCCTTATATCGCATATGGTACAGCTATATGGGATGACCCCAGGAACGAGGGCAGGTTGCCTCTTGCACAGGAATCTGCGTACCAACAACTTTCAAAAGCAAAACAACTGACCTAGAGCTTTAGAAATTGCACAGCTACTGCGATTCTAATTAGGCAGGCGACAAAGGAACTAAGGCCTTTTATTCTAGGGCCGTCTTCTTCCTTAATAATAGCGTAATTACCGCCTCCTTTAAGCGATAGACTATTATCGCTCTCTTATCTATAGAAGCAGAGTATATTGCTATATGCAAATTCGCATAAGAGGCCTCTTAAATACGCTAAGTACTTAAGGAAATAGGCTATACTAGCGATAATACTACTAAAGTTAAGATGATCTATAATAACTAAAGAGCCCTTTATCTTATTAAAAACCCCAAATATCATTAAAGAACAAAGCATATTAATATCAAGTTCCATTATATTCGGCAAAAGCTTCGGAAAGGCCATTTGGACCTCTAGTATACTAATACTAAAGACAACGCCGCCGATAGACTTACCAAAAGCTTAAATAGCTCTAACTATACCGCCTTTATCAAATTATTAAATATAAAGGTTCTATACCTCGATTAAGGGGTGATTTTTTTTATACCTCTATTATAAGGTGATTTTTTTTGCACTTCTATTAAGGGGTGATTTTTTTTACTCCTAGGCCAGGCCCGCGAGTTGATTTTGACTTACTAAAGGGTGGATTTCCTACTCTAGAGTAGAGCGCGCTAGCGAACTCTATTCTATTTCCTATATCTGCAGGTTGATTTTTCATACGAAACTATAGATTATAACAAAAGTTATAATATCATATATATTGCTAGCAAGTACCTTTAAAGGTCTCCCTAAAGGGGTATATTGCAAGTATACCTATTATATATTTATCATATAATCTGTCATATAATATATCATATATATAATATATCATATGACTTGCCACATGACTTAGTGGCAGCCCTTATTAAATAGCTCGTAGTTAGAGAGCTCTTATAAATCAAGACACAAGACACCTAACATCGTCGTTTGCACCTTATACTTCTTCGTGCCCTCTCTTCTAGTTTACTATCAAGTTCACTATTAGAGAACCTCCTTGCTACAGCTAGTATGAAGTTTATTTGGCCTACGACGACGTACAAATTAGAAAATCAAGGAGCGTGACCATATGCGAGTATGTTACCAGCTACCTAAAGATAAGCGCAGGGAAGTATCCAAATGCGCTATAAAAGAATAGGAGGGTCAGATAATTATATAGTCCTCAGAGACGCGAATTTTGGATGCAATCATTAGGCAGGGAATGCGGGTTATGGCTCCAAGAGGGCTTTTATACGCTCTAGAGAACTTCATAGGATTTCTACTAAAAGATACTGTCTCAAGGTCGAACGAATGCCTTGGATATTGAAGAATTGTTATATTACTAGTAACCATTTTTGAGAAGGCTGCCAATCCACTATTGAATACTCTAATTAGCCTCTCCACATTAGGGGGCTTTAACCAATTAGAATACTAGACTTTAATATTGATTCTCAGATCGGAAGTCCGAAATACGCGATTCAAAGTAAACTTTAACTTGATCTATCAAAAGACGACGACATAATACCTATACGCAGAATCTCCTACGAACTTGCAGACCCTTAAAGAGTCTTTAATGCCGAGATCAAGTCCTTTTGACTATAAACAACCAAATCCCAAGTTAGATAAAGCCAGAACTTTCGAAAATACTAAAGTGAAAAAAATTATATTTACTATACTACCTCTTCTATAATTATCCTTGACTTTCGACCTCTACTTACGTACCCTAGGATTATCTAAATATATACTTATAGCTAAAGGAAAGGCTTAATAAGTGATATAAAAGGGAAAAGGGCAAGCTAAAGTACATAAGGAGAGGAAGGAGGAAGAGGAGAAGGGAAATGGTATATTTAAATAGTTTTATATATATTTGTTAAAAAGGGCTATAATTGCAAGCTGCCGCCGACTAGCAAATCGCTTGATATCATTAAATATAAAGCCGCTATAAGCGTAAAGGACTTATCCTAGAATAATGAACCTAAGGCGACCCTATTTATCAAGGCACCTTCTAAGCACATACTCTCCTAGGACTTAAGGGAATAACTATCAGCCAAGGTGTAGGTCTCCTTCTATGTAAATCAGATCATAGCGTTTCTCGCTTACGCTAAACAGTTTAGAAGTAATATAGCATGTTAATAGGAAAAAAAGGGAAAAAAGCCGCGTAAAGGTATTGATTCGTCGTCTCCTGTATAGCATGGTATAGTACAATGGCCTAAACAGCGATCTAGCGAGCTCTAGACTCCTTGGTATGTAGGGTCTCTTGAAAAATCAGAAGAAATGAGGTAAAACCAATCTTTCGAAAGACAAGTCAGCTCAGGTTCCGAAATTCGAGTGGAAAACTCTTAGCATAGCGGTTTTACCCTTGTACGTAGTACTATGAAGTGCATTTGCAGCCTATTCAAAACAGGAGCGAGTAAAGGTGTTAAGCCAAGGTGTCTCAAATTACAATGGACCTCTCAGCAATATATTCGAGGTAGGTATTACTCCAAAACCCGAAACTGCTATCTGAAAGCCTTAAAGGCTATATAATTCTCCGCCTCCGCGAGTGGATTTCGTACTGAATATTAGAGAGCTATTAAAGTTAGTGGGTTTTGAGGCATGGCGAAACACATAGTAAGTGAAGTCAGGCGTACGAGATCAATGGATATCGCTTGAAGAGCAAGGGTGTGTATAAACAAATGTGACTAAGACCAGGCAGTGAACAAGAGTATGCGTACTTTTCATTACTTTGCTATGTCGGATGTGAAACAAATACAGTATCAAAGTATAACTAACCTTGTAAACACACATCACAGTGTATATCACCCATCTATGGTGTTTGTCTCGCCTATGGCGAAGTATATAACTACTCTTGCTCCCATATTGTTTCCTATCAATAAGCTACTTTCTCACTCGCATCGTACCATCTTTCGAATCGCTCTTATTTTATAACAGCCATCTCTTACTATCATCTATCATCTATCATATAATCGATTCCAGCCTCATATCTACTCACTCTCGTCCTTTCTCAATATGCAATTCTTCAAGTTCTTAACTACGGCCACCCTTCTCACCATGGCATCAATGTCTACGGCATATGAATGTATATCAAGAGTAACGTCTACTGCCACTTGTGTGGATGGCAATGGGGGGGAAAACAAATGCAGATCAGATTGGCGTATCTGCAAACAAGGAGCCGAGTATGTGGATCAACAGACTAAAGACGAGAACATCGGCTCCTGCCAAAACAAGGCTGTTGGCGCTTCTTGCACATACCATATGTGCTGTATCGCAAATTAAGAAGGGCTGTATCGAAGATTCCTGGCTGTTTCTTTCAAGCCTTGCGCTGGCGGCAAGGTGACAGAATAACGGTTATCATGTCAATAAAGCGAGGGCAGTCGAATCTAGAAATGCGACTGTACACACAAACCCTGGTCCCTCTTATCAAGTGTAAATTTCCCTATTGCAATTGCCACAAGTGTATGGGCCAACTCTGTGCAGTCCTGCCTCCTAAAGCTGTGTTGAAACGCACAAAAACCAGACCGATTTCCTCAAACCCTCTTCGCTCCTCCGAGAGGTTGGCAGCATGTGCTATAATATTTGTCAGCCTCGTGACGCAGAAATCAAAAATGGTCTGATGTACTCCGTAGAAAGCTCTAGAAAGCAGTAAAGATCATGCATATACGCTAGATACCCTGCGAGAGAGTTTTGGCTGAGAGACTTGGCGGGCCAGTCACTGTGTATACTTGTAACTAAAAGTCTTGGGTCTGATGTAAATCGCGTGTATAAGGCGGTACGTGGGGCATGTATGTAGCTGCTGAGGCTCGAGTAGGTAAGTAATATTCATTCCCGAGCGATGTAAGCTTCGGTGAGAACAGTCTACTTTACAAGTTTATAATTAGAAAACGTATAACGAGGGTCAATACCTTCTTAGATGATTAAAGACTTGACAATTTAGAATATGTAGTCGGGTTTGAACAAGAAGAAACGGCTGTACTAAGCGAGGGAAGTATATTACGTACCGTTCTAAGTTCTTAAGTCTTAAAGACCTGCTTGGCTACATTGAACTACGGGGCCAAATACGATACACGCCCCTTGATGATTGCACAGCAAGCTATAGTATAGCTGAGTTTGGAGGCCAGTTATTATTACAGAAATCGAGATGCCTCATCCGTCCACAGCACTCCCCATGTTTATAACTGCCGTTGCAAACCCTCTCCAAAGAGCTATCCACAAAAACACTTGTTTTTATCTAGTTTTCGTCCACAATTACTATATACGCAGGGGAAAGGGTTTCACTTCCCCCTCAGTTACGAAATGCTTTGCAGGATAGTCACATGAAAATGCTATTCCAAAAGTTAAATAAACAGGCTAGTGATCCGAGTGGCTATCGCCCTAGATAGTACGTTGTTATCAAGCTGTTTTTATTCAGCGGTTTCTGAAATAAGAAAACCAAGAGTAAGAGATCCATGAATACATATCACAGAAAACTTCAAGGCCAATCAAGTATACGAACACAAGAGACAGGAGTACACAGTATAGTAAACAAGAGAGCATGTATACTGCCGTGTTTGCCGTATAACAGTATATAAACAAGCTCTCTCACTACCGACAGTTAGACAACTCAAACCTTCGCACTTTCAAATCATCATCCGACGTTTATTATCCTATATAACCGGCAATACACAACAATCTCCCATCTACTCCACGCTATTGCTCAAGATGCACTTCCCCCTCTTTATCACAGCCGCTGTCCTAGCTATAGCACCCTTTTGCATAGCAGATGTATGCAAAGGAGGTTACGCTTCTCAAGTGGATGGCTATTGCGGCCGGGGCGAAGATAATCTCTTCTGCACGTCACGTCTTCCTCCTGTCTGCGGGAAACTATATTCCGACACTTTCGACTACGACGCTACTCGGATAAACGAAGCCAGCTGCGTGGACTTGGCATTCGAAAGCACATGCGTACAAGTCGTTTGCTGCAACTAAGAAGAGCATTGTTGACGGTGTTTGAGAGCGACCGGCCTATATTATTCCAGCCTTGCGCTTGCGACAAAGCGATTTAGGGAAGATCTCGAGTGTCAGTTTACTCAACCAGCTCAGGACAGTCGGTTCTAGAAAATCTAGTGACTCGGAAAATGGGCAATGTGAAGGGCTTCGGGGAGCGACTGTCGCAACAGGGATGTCTAGCTGTATCTTATTCTCCCGAGCAATGCACTAGGGGCATCGCTCAACTTTCAATTCAACAGCATTCCAAATAATCCGCTTGTTTCGGCAAAGTGTATTTCACCATTGCTGAAGCTTATGAGTCTGCTCTCCGAACAATAGGCCGAAACTTTGAAGAGTTGCGCTTACAGATTTGATGTGAAAAATTAGGAGCCACGGCTGGCACAAATTCGCATTGAACCCTACAAGAGACCATGGCTGCTGAGCGTCGCCGACGACCGGCTATAAGGAGAATCAGGGGAGGGCCGGCTAGCTCGTAGGGAGGGAAAAAATGCCTTGTGAAAGATGTAAAGCCAGGACGAAGGTTTCAGATGATCACGGCTGTTGAGAGAGCGCCGCCACCCTATTCTCGCCTCGCTTCGATTTGGTTAGGTGGTACCTCAGTCAGGGACTCAGGGTGGACCTTTTCGTACCTCCCTGATGCACATCATCGCCTATCTCATAGCGTATTACGAGGTACATACTTCATAGTACTTCTGTAGTCGCAGGAGGCCCATATGTTGGGTCTTGGAAACTGACTTGCATCGTATCAGCGCCAAAGCATAAACCGTCCGTGTGTTAAGCGTGACCCTGGCTGTATTTACGGCCATGAAGCCGGACCAGTCTCGAAAGCCTTGACCGCAACAGTACCCGGGCCGTCACATGATCCCGGATTATTCATATCCCGCCAGGGTCATCCGAGACAGGCTGACTGGAAATATTCTTACTTCACTTGCACGGCATATTCGAGACACACCGATTCCAGAAAAAAGGCTTCAGCCCGTGCTTCCGGCTCAGACCTTGGCCCCCCCGCCCCCCAAATTAGATGGTTGGGCTGTTGGCGTTACCGCCGATCAGGCAGAGGGATGGGATCAGGGCGAAAACAACACACCCTGCAGCATCGAGCAAGGATTGCCGAATGCCAGCGCACTGCAATGGACGCCGAGGAAAACACGAGATGTCTCGAGCGGCCAGGAGAGACAAAACACAAGGCGCGTATTTGCTAATCCACCTTGGCGCATGTCTCATATTGGAATTTCTCGCGTTCTGTCCTGCAGGACCAGACCTTCTCGTGCCGACGCACAGCATTCGGACATTATATTATGAGACCAGAGATATGGAGCATTTCGCCCTTGTGTCGTGAACTCGAACCGCCCACTCGTATGATACCGAGTCGAGAGCTACAACGTCGCGTGGTCTCGCAACGCTGCCCTGCCGTCAGATCTGAACATCCATGGTCGGTTAGAGCTACAGGCCCTTCGTAGCCAGATACATTACTCCATGATGTGTGTCTTGTACGAAGCAGCCAGGATGTCTGGTGTCTGATGGATCGAGGTCCAAAGCCCAGTCTTCTGAGATCGTCACCTGAGGACCTGAATCACATCTCGCTAAGCAGACCGAGCAGCAGTCAGAAACTAAAACGCCTCCTCATTTGCGAGGGACGGACCCAGCTCGAATTAGATTATAGGGAGGACAATGTACAGTACGCGTACGACGGCAACGACTCTCTGTACAGGACGGGTAGAGAGAAGCCTCGAGTCACCTCTGGGTCGCCGGCTATGGCATAGTATGGGATACCGTGTAGACGCGGCCACGAGCCAGACAGGATGGCTCATGGTTGCGCGCCATTGCGGGCAGCCAACCTGACCAGGATACGTTTGTCTGCTAATTCTACAATGTTATACGTACTGCTGAGCCGCCCTGTTCAAGCTAGGCTCAGAACGATCATCTATCTCTCTCTTCTTCATCCCGAGGACAACATTGGTGGAGAACCCACTGATCTACACCCTATAACAGGGGAGAGTCCACCACTCGGAACACAACGATTCTCATCTGAATTTGAAGTCTCACTTGCAAAAGTACAAAGTACGTTTGAAACCACCGACTTGTGCTTCCGAGCATTTATGATCAAGTTCAGAGCTGGAATTGCTTCCATCTCCGCTATAATTACATTAGCTACACAGCCTTGAGCATTTGAGCGTTCGAATGTCTTAGTAACACTTCGACGGCTTTGGAGTACAGGATCATACTACTGAGGACTTATGGCCCTTGATAGCGGAGATTAAGGAGTAGGTTTCGACCCTTAATGTCTTTGAACTCAATCAACAGGGTGAGTACCATTCCCCAGGAGCACAGTTCAAGTCGCACGACTCGTAGATGGTTGCCCCACCTAGTCTCCAAGCACAGACTACTTCGTATAGGCAATAATGATTCCGGATTTCTAGTCCGTGCGTAAGCCTATACTCTTTAGATACTTGGCAATGCTGCTTTATCAAATTTTCTTAGTATTTTGTATACACTCTATATTGAGTCTATATTGAATTACTATGATCAAGTAGTAAAAGTGGCAAATTAACATTCAAATATCATTAGAGGTACCCCTAGCTTAGTATCCTTGTAAATAGAACCTTCTGCGATATACAAGAATCGTGCACGGACTAGAAATCCGGAATCATTAAGCCATGTACGAAGTATGATTAGTACGAAGTAGAAGCTAGGGTCAAGCCGCAGAGAACAAATAGCAAGGGCTTGGACTGATCGATACTTGGTGTGACAGTTTTAGCTACGCCTCTTCGAAGACTACCTACCCGGTCTCTGCCACGGCACAGAGTAACCCGATATGCCCGTAGTCCTGGCCCGGCTTTCGCACCGATCAAAGCGAGGGCAGCCCTGGCACCGACGGCATGTCCCTCCCTGAGTGAAGATTCTCTGCCTCACGTCGGCCAATCCAAAAATCGACCCACGCTACCCAAGCCGATACACGCCAAACCTCCTTCGGCAGTATCTCGACCAAGTCCTCCAGTCACGCCTCTGCGAACCTTAAGTCATGCGTAAGTTGAGTTCGAGTTAGACGGTATCGTGAGGGGTCGAGGCCAGGACCCCGAGCTTGCGAAGGGGCTCGGTACCCAAACGAGGTTAGATTCGAAAGGAACAGATGTGTTTTGTTTGCTCGGGCTGGCAGAGTATTCCTCGAAGAAGGTTGATCTGTTTTGGGGTTTGGATGCACGGGAGGAAAAAAAAAGCAGCAGGGCTACGAGGGTGAATCAGGTTGCGTATCGTGAGGATGTGTCGATGTACGGAGGTGGCCTCTGTATGCCCCCCTCCGACCGGTCAGGTAAGGTACTAGGGGTAGAATGTGTACGCCACCGCCTTTTTCTGCCCCCGCCAGCTCCACCGCCCCAGAATTCAGGTTGAGAGGGAGGCGGTAGCAGATCCGACCGTCGGGCGTGCTGGGCTCAGGCATATATCTATCCGCGAGAAACAAGCCGCCCTCCCCGATCCCAGGGCTGGACCCAAGCGCAGATTTGTTTCCAAGGGGGCGGCGTCGCGTGGGGTAGAAGGTTTTCCACGCTGGGTTTGCGCTACTGCACCTGGTGCTGAGCCAGGTGCCTCTTACGAAGCTGGGAGGAGGCGCAGAGAACGAGAAGCCGATCGACAAGGCCGGCGCCGAGAGAGGTCGCCCGACCACCAGGCGACGACGGGCTCAGCCAGCCTCTGCTGTACCGGACGCTTGTCACCTGCCTACCTGCCAGAGGCCACGGGGTTGGCCCAGCCCAGCCCAGCCCAGACACCGCCGCCGACTCTCCTCCCCCCCTTTCGCAGGGTCCGTCTCCTCGCTTCGCTTCGCCTCGCCTCGCCTCGCTTCGCTTGGCTCTCTTTGTTGATTTGTGTCGTGACGACGGGGACGGGCCCCATGGATCCGCTCGGGCCCGCGCCTGTTCGGCGGCGAACTTCCTTACTCCAAGCCGGCAGCGCCAGCGAGACTTCGGGGGTTGATGGGTTGCTGGGGTCCAGGACGCTTTCCAACCGGCTGCCAGCTCGTGCATCGAGTGCGCTGCTCTTACCCCGTCCCTGTACGGCTTCCAAGTCCTTCTTGTGACACTACTGATCCCTTCGCCCGGTCCAAGCTACCCGCGTCCAGGCTGTACACCGACGGGATTATTTACTTCGTAGCAGAGTGACCCGCTCCACCCGACGCAGTATCCCGGGCGGGGATGGTCTCGTCTCGCTGGCCCGGGTGTGCGATCGGCATTCTGCATTTTTGCATGCGGTGCCTCGCGGCTGGGGCTCATGCTTTGCAGTGGTGGACCGAGACCGGTGAGTCTTGCCGCGGGGAGAGGAGCTGCTGTCACTTGTCGTGGTGCTTCGTCGCAGGCCAAGCCAATCGCTACCCGCTCTCTTTCTCAGCCGGCTGCAAGTGTGGGCATCTCCATTACAGACGGGCCTTGTTCCATCTGGACCGTGGCCAGCCCGAAACTCACCTGTCCGCAGGAGCCCGAGGGTCACATTTGCCGCCCAGCGGGAAAGAAAACGTGAGTGTATGGATCGGCGTGCAGCAAACCGGCGCTCCGAGTGGGCTTGCAAGCTTATATACATACTTCCAGGGGGTTGGGGGGCCTGCACCGAAGTCCGATCCTGTACTTCGTACCCTCCGTCAGGTGGGGCCATTTCGGCTGGCCCGAGTGAGCTGCCCCAAAGAGACGAGCCGCTGGCTGCGCGGCGATTGTTGTTATTATTATCAGAAACAAGATCGGCTGGCCACGGTGCCTATTCCTGGCGCGGCTCCCTCCCCATGGATTGTTCGTTCACCTCCCCGGTCCCGTCACCCCCCCTTCCCCTGGGTGGGCCGACGGGGGTGTACTCTCCTCCAGCCAGGCTCTCTTGGAGCCGGGTGTTGACCTTCTTCGCTGGCTCAGCGTCATCAAAGGGAAACCAGCCGCGCGAGACCACGAGCAGATCTCCGCGCCAGAGTGCGTCGTAGTCCGCGGTATAATGCGGGGTCGCGTTACGAGGAGTCCCCGCCTGCACGCCCTCGGGCTTCCGTGAGGCAAGCAAACTGCTCGTACTTATTCTCGGAGCAGGGGAGTAGAGTGTGTAAAGGGGGCCAACTCAGTCCCCAGCCGAGCTAGGTCGAGGCGGCACCTGTTTCGCTCGGGCGCTCTGCTCTGAAGTCCCGTCTCTTGGTCGGTACACCACACTACTCTCCCGCCGATGGCCAGATGCTCGGTCGAGGAACTCGGTCGAGGAACTGGGAGTCTACCGCTCCCTTCCAATATGCAACACCCACAGGGTGTCAGGATCCAAGCGAAAGCCAAGCTTCGGCCGACGTTCCTCGTCCCCAGCCCTGTCCCCCCATTCCCCCCATCCTCATCCTCATTCCCCTGGAGGTTTTGGGTGCCATGCGAGTGCATGGGCGGCCGCGTCCGTTGAGTAATCTTGACGCCGCGAGTGCTGGTGGCACGTCGGCGACCCGACTCGTGCTTCAGTCGCGGGACGATCGTCATACCCATCCTCTCCTCATCCTCTGCACTCAGACTCGTATCCATACTCGTGCGCGCACCCTGCAAATGCACCGACAGAGTTGGGCCTGGAGGAGATGGGATGGAGATGCCAGCCCGCGAGACCCTCCACAAACACTTGGAAGTCCAAAGTCTCCTCCTCCTCCTCCTCCTCCTCCGCCGCCTCCTCCTCCTCCTTCTTCTTCTCCAGGGACTTGCCCGTCCGGGACGCGAGAGGGTGTCGATGTGGATGCCTCGGGGGAATCCTGCCAGGTGGGCGCTGGCGCCGTTGGGAATGTGGAGCGGGCAGCGAAATTCTAAAGCGGTCAGTCTCCCCTCCCCGGACTCTACTCATGTAGGGCACCGTCACCTCTCCCGTAATATCGTGCGCGCGTGTGTTCAGCTGCGTCTTCCGCGCTGCTCCTTGCCCTCCTCCCCCGCCTCGGTCTCGGTGTCTGGTTTCTGCTTCGTACAGGAGATTAATGAAGTGATGGATGGATCCTGGGGCAGCTTGGTGCAGGAGGACAGCAGAATCGAAACCGAAGCGAACCCGCCGATTGCGAGCCGGAGGTGGAGCCGTGCCTTGAGGATGAGAGTGGAATACAGAGGAAATGGGACAGACCGACGGGGGGATGTAAACAAGGGAGGCGAGGGGGGCATTTGGATGAGAGTGCGAATCCACAGTTCCATACCGTAGCAGAGCATTACCCATAGCAGAGCATACCATCCATAGCAGACCACCATCCATAGCAGACCACCATCCATAGCAGACCACCATCCATAGCAGACCACCATCCATACCACCATCCATACCAGGCATACCATGTCCGAGGCCAGGTAGGAGATGATGATGTGATGTGATGCGGCCACCCCCCGATCCCTGGCAAAACGGCTGACCGCTTTTCACATACGGCCACACCACCACCACCACCACCGCACCACTCCCACCTCACATCCACACGGTCTGGACCTCCGAAACAAGCTCCGAGCTCTAACCACACACCCTGTCTGCCTAGATACACACCCTGCCACCCCGCCACCCCGCCACCCTGCCACCCTGCCACCTTACCCGGACAAGATGCGGTACGTCGTAGGTACGGGTACGTTGACCGGACTCGGCTAGGTACGGGAACCCGACTTAGTACATAAACCTTGGGTCCAAGAATCGTGTGGTCTGTTTCCATTCCGCTTGATCGTCCCCCCCCCCCGTCTCTTCGCTCCATGATTAATGTGCGCCTCTCCGGCCGAAAGACTAAAACCTTCCCTCGCATCCAGCTACTGGCAAGGAGTACGAGTAGTATACCACCCTCTCCCGATCTATCATTACGCTTCCTGTCGCGGCATACTGCGCTTACTGTACTCTACGCCGCCGTCGAACTCGGCACGTTGCAGGCCCCCCCCCCCCCCNCAGGGCCTTTGGCTCGGTCTCTCCTTGTCGACTTGGACCGCGCCAACAAACTCCACCCATCCACCACCACCCTTCCACCTCCACCCTTCCACCTCCACCCTTCGACCACCACCCTTCCATCTAACCCCCGGAAGAAGCTCAGACCCGCTGGCCGACTCGAGCTATACTGTGCGTCAGCGCGATCCTGGTTTGTTCGTGGGATCCATCACCAGCCAGATGACACAGACGACATACCGGAATTTCAACTCTCTTGCAAGGGAGTCTCGCTCATTTCTGTACCTCCCGCTGTCTAGCCTTCTTTCTGATGGAGAAGGCCATTTCTATTTCTTATTATACCACTCCCCACCTTCCCCCCGNCGCCCCTCCCTCCCCCTTCCTCTGAGACCATGATTTATTTATCATTCATGATGCCCAGTGGCCATTGACCGCTACCCCTCTCCTCCCTTCGCCCTCATCTTCTCCATCGACGACCCGCACCTCTACCATCCGTACCCATCTCCCGATAACAACGATGCACACCGGTCACTGGGAAGGAAATCCAGCCGGATACACCACTGTCGAGATGCTGCTGGAAGACGTTTCGAATCAGATGGCGTCGTCCAAGCTTGCCCGGTTTGCTCGAAATTCAAACGCACAAAAAGTCGGCGGTTCCATGCGGGTGGTCAAACCCAACAGCGCCAGCAACAGCCCCAGAGGATCAACGGGATTGGGACGCAGGAGAACTGTGATGAGTGACGGAGCATATCGACGGAGGCTTGCCTTGCTGGATCAGCAAGACAGTGTGCCCCGGGGACCGCTTATGTACAACGATGGTCTGACTGGATCTCCACCCCGATCGAGACCGGTGAGCTGGCATCCGGCCTCACACCCTGCCTCCCAGCAACAGTGTCAGTCAACATACAGTGTCGCGAGCAGCGACCTCAGGCAGCCACCGGCATTCGAAATGCCTGTGTATTCGGGTTACGCTTCACCCGACTCGAGCGTGTCGCCGATATCGATGCCGTTCAACGGTTACGGGCAGCCGCAACCCACACCCCAAGAACAGACGTCCTCCTTTCAACTCATGGGCTACGCTGCCGCTCCATTGCAACAACATCACCAATTCCAAGTACAAGCACAGCATGCTCTTACCCCACTGGGGACAGACCCAACCATGTACTCTCACTTTGATTGGAACAGCTTGGCGGCCGACGACTTCGAAGATTCATCAACAGCTCCACCTACCCCTGAAAATTTTCTACCTATACAACATCCAGAGCCTGTCTTCCCAGCCGCTGAAGAGATCCCGTACCATCCACTATCCCTCTCCGAGCCCGAATCTGATGGAGAAGAGCTTATCGGCATGGGGTTATACGACGCACCAGAGGCCGTGAAGACACCTTCATCGAATCCGGACCTCGACTACTACCGAGGCTTAATGAGGAGTGGCTACCTCGGAACTGGCACTCGGAAGCTTGCAGCGACCGGAAAGGGCTTGAAGCTGGAGGAGAAGTATGTGCCACCTCCGAGCGACGATGAGGATGAGGAGGAGCAGGACGGGGAAGGAGAGGATGATGACGAAGCTCCGATAGAGTCAGTGGGCGCTCCATTCTCACAGGGTACTTGCCCGCCTACCCAGCCACACGTGACAATCCCTAGTCAGTGGTACGGAGGCTCAGGGTGGCTTTGAAGTCGTCCCTCCCAAAGAGAAACCGGAACCTATTTGCTTTAGCGCGGCGTCTGGGAGGGTACGTGGGCTTGGAAACTGCCGGTTCCGCCGGCGTCCGTGATGGCTACTTCACGTTCAGAAGTGAAGAAAGACATCTACAAACATCTGTACATACATCACCATATCGAAGTAATTCAAACAAAATATCCAAACGAAAAACCAGACTCTGAAACTTACTGTGCTTTGCTATGGGTCAACTTTGTATACTCTAACCGCGTGCAACGAGAGCGAGCTGTCACGGCCGTTTTGCCTGTGTGATCTCATTTAAGGTTATTCGGTAATCTAGCGCAGTCCCAGAGCCGCTAGTGCTTGGCATTAGAACTACTCTCGACCGCACCACCACCCAGATATGCCCAACGCCCCACGACCGTCTTGTCATTCCTCTCCTTCGCACAGCCACATTCTCCGAGTATCGAAGGATGGTGCAGTACGTCATAACGCCCTGGCGAAACGCACGCGAGCTCCTCCACGTCCGCGGAAACTTCTATCCGGGTCCTGGGCGACGCGCCCAAGACGAGGAGCGCCGACACGCGGTAGCGAAGGTGTCGGTATGGATGCAGAGGGGCAACTGTCCACACCTGGTGGAGAGCACGGCCATTCTGACGACTGCGGTGCTCAATGATGTCCAGGGGAATGCGACGTATTGTGTCCGGGCTGCCTATGCGGCAGCTTTTTGTCGGTGAGTGCGAGTTGCGAGTCGGCTGAAATAGGATAGGGGACTCGAGGAGGATCCTGAGACCGCTGGGATCGGGCTGGAAGGGACATCTACCCGTGAGCTTGTCGGTTCACAGCCCGGCTCGTCTGCCCGTGGTGCCAGTGGACCGGTGCCGCGCTCTGGATGGTCACAGTGAGGATTTGACGCTCACTCTGCACGATCAGTAGCACCCACTATCGATCGCGAGCTAACGCAGATAGCTTTGTAACCGGTCTTCTCGACACCCATCAAGACAAGCGCCGCAAGCTGAGCATGTACTCGATAGCCAAAACCATTGGTCTCCCCGCGACATACGTGGAACTCCGCCACCAGGCCACACACGAAGAACTCCCCTCGCTCTCCAAACTCCGTACCGCAACTCAGAAGGCACTCCGCTGGATCTGGGACTACTACTGGGCCAAGCTGCCGCCCGCGCCTACTACGCAGGAAGAATGCAATGTTTTCATGCAAAGGCTGTATAGTGCCAGGGGGACGCCATTCTATCCCGAACTGGAAAAGTCTCTGCAAGACTGGGGCGCGGAGCAGCTGCTGGAGGCTCTGTGGGCCGTTGACACTGGAGATGCGGCGCCGTTTGCCCAAGGATTCGCCGACTCCTGGGAGCTGAGAATGCAAAGACGTATCATGGGCGAGGATGCGTTGACGGATGGCGCACTGGGGAAAGTCAGCCCGGTCCGCAGACCTGTCGGTAGCATTGAGGAGATCCGGGCCGAGATGGAGATGATGAACCGGCAGTTGGATGCTCAAGATGTGCAGAGGCCGAAGGAGACAACTGGAGATGCCGACCAGGGTACCGGATGGGCGATGTGGGAGGGTCCGTGGGTGCCGAAGCCGATTGGGGTTGTTTGAGCCGCTACAGCCTCTCGAAACGACGAAAGCTTTGGACAAACATCTCCTGGGAACCTCAAAGGCCTTCCACCGAAAGGCATGCCGTTGGGTATCCAAGGGCCAAGATTGTTAGGGAACCCCCGCGCGCACCCGCAAGCTGCGAGACAGGCGTAACATTACTGCTGTCGCAGACGGCTCCTGGCGCCTCCGCAGGTCACTCTCGGGACTGGTCCGTATGACTGGTACCCGTCGGCTAGACTCACCCGGCTCCAACACGGGGATGGAAAACTCGACACCCAAAATAGAGAGAACCCATACCGTGAATGAAACACGTACCATAGCTCTCCCTCTCTGAACTGTTCCGAGCAGCACTCGACGGGACTGTGAACTCCCTCTGGTTTTCCGCTAAGCGAGCCGCTCTCCGACCCTCTCTCCCGTCTCCCCCCCCCCCTCT